>JAPCXC010000083.1:0-63835 GCA_027243985.1 Cryptosporidium canis | reverse complement strand
ATCCCAATATCCTTCTCTACTGGTAGTGGCAAGACCATTTCTATAGATGAAGAGAGCTTAAACATGGCCAGGAAGCTAGTTGATTTGCAAACTGAAGAGGAGGTTGGAAAAACAACCTCGAACCATATTAAAAGCCGTGAATTAGCATGTATGAATTCAGGAGTGGAGCAGATTGCCTCAAGAAAGGTAGTAAATGATGGGCTTCCCAATCTTCTAGGTAAGAGTAACTACGAGAGAACTTACAATAAAAAAATAAGGAAGTTAACGAGGGAAGAGATAGTAATACCTGAGTTCTTCAAAAACTATAAAGATGTACAATACTCCCAGGCATGCAAGATGTCAAAAAAGGTACTTGCTCCAACATCAATATTGGTTGATTGTTCATTGGAGACACTGAAAAGATATACCTTTGTTCTGTCGGAGATGAAAACAGTGGATGGTTGTTTGTTAAAGTACATTGAAGTCGATTTTTCTATGGTATTTAATGAAGTTAATGATTTTTTAAACACTTTCCCGATCTTCCCAAGTAATATGGCACCTTACAAACAAAGATGGTTTGAGACTCAATATATGTTGATTTTGCATGAGGAGTGTTTGAGATGGTCCAGGAAAATAAAAAATGAGGCCAGAAAGGTAATCTCTAAGAGTTTCAGTGGACTTGACAGTAATAGTGAGGCAAAAAAGCTGATAAACTCTAGCCTAGAGATGATGAAATACCCATCAATACAGAAAGTACTCGGAAGAATATGCAAGAGAGCAATTGTTGAGTTTTTCGATGCGAAAAGATCATCTCTAATTAAAATATGCGAGGGAGATTTCACAGTCTCTGCACCTTTAAACTTGAGAATTCTAAGCTATACTGATAAGACCATTATAAATGAATCAAACGATGCCAACATGAATAGAATCATGGTGTGTACAGACGGATGGTATATTGTAAAGATCTTCACAAACTTTACTGTGATGAACTCAGCGGTTAAAGTTATGCCCAGGAATATCTTTGTTTGCGGAGGGAACTGGCTAAGCTCTACAATGGAGCACGGTCATCCATTGGAAATAGAGGCTTCAAGCCAGGACTTCCCACTGATGGTGTATGGGATTAATTTAATTCGACCAATCCGTGGTTTGTCTGGATTTAAGCTGGGGTTCCATTTAAAGCCACTACTTTTCCGGCTTTCCAAGCTTGTGAATACTTTGGAGGCTCAGACATCCACAAAAGAATTAAAGAATAATGTGGTTAGGCAGAGCTATGTTGATAAGGGTGGAGGAGTATCATTTTTGGTCCAAGTAATGGTACTTCATACATTTCCCATGTGCTACAGGGAGATTTTGGAAAGTGGGGAGGAGGGAAGAAGGATATTCATTACAATGGACCAAAGCGAGATGGATATCTCAATGAATAACGAGATCTATGAGATGTACGAAAACAGTCTACAGCAGCAAAAGTCCGAATCTGAAGACTCTCCGAAAGAAAATGTGAAGAGGAGGCGAGTTTCTATAGAGTCCAAGCTGCTTGTCCTGGATTATTGGAAGTTTATGAGGCTTAGGGAGCAGACACTGGATCAAATCGGGATTTCGGACCTAATTAATAGCAGTTCTATATTGACCCTTCCTTCCGGAGTGGATTTAGACGAAATTGCGAGCATTAGGCCAGGAACCGTAATTCGGCTCTCCTGGATGAAGGTTGTAAAGAGCAATACGGGAAAAGACTTGGAGTGCTCATTTTCAAGACTAATACCCTCCCCGAAAACATCTCTAAGCGCAAAGAGAAGGATCAAAGACAACATATTTCTTGACAAGATACTGGAGATTGTTAGAAGACCAGCTTTGACCTTTGAAGATTGTCCTGAGAAAATAATAGGCTGTAAAGGAGGGTGGCCAATCAGCCTACTGGGAGTCATTCTCCAAGTCTACCCTATTGAAGAAAGGAGGAGAGGTTTCGAGCACTGTTTTGAATTCAAAGTACTTTTACTCACACCCACAGGGTCCAAAGTCTTTGTAAGAGTACACACAACAGGGCCTCATGAGTCTGAACTAAGAATGTGCGAGAGAGCTAGCAATAAACTAAGAAAGCCGTTCAAATACTCAGGGGAGCCTAGCTATAAGGATTTCATAGTCCTAATTGAGAATACAGAATTCCAAACGTTTGAAAGATCCACTAACCTCTATTACTTCAATGCAAAGGTCCCGTACTCACTGTTCACGACACCCTACAGTCTGGGGGAAAAACACTTTTCAGATCCCACGACAAGGAAGATGCTCTCTAAGGTGATTAATGATCTCAGCTTCTACACGAAATGCGACATCCCAAAGCTATTTGATAACTTTTCTATTGTGGAAGACACTCATCCACTCCCAATCTGCACAAACTGTGAAAACCAGCTTTCTGAATGTAGCTGTATAACAGATGAATTAACAATGTTATAATTTATTATCTACCCCCCTCCCATTTTCCCTCTAGTGTTTAATTTATTTATCAACTTATTTCTTTCTCCCACAATATTTGTTTGCATGCGTATTGTCTACACCGGTATAGAGCATGCCTATGTATAGGCTTTTAATAGGATAAAATTGACTTGAATTGATAATATGTGACTAAAAATTAAAAAAATTTAGGTCCAGAATAAACGAGTAGGAAGTTTCACTTTTTCGTTGAGAAGTTAATAACCATTGAGAAAGTTATATCAACAGTATTTGCTCTGGTTCAAATTCTAGTTCTTACTCGGAGGCAAAGTTAAATAAGGGGGACAAATAGCTTTATTTTAAAAAAAATGGATAGAATATTACTAGATCACCAGAAGGGAATTCTGGACAAGGATGAGGCTATTTCTGAGCTCAGAAATATTATGAATAGAAGGGATGCAAAGGAGATTTTGGTAAATACCTTGGCCTATGCCCTAAAGAACTTTAGTTTAAGGGAGGAAAATGTTCACTGCTCATTCAATTTAATGTTTGAGTTTGGGTTCAAAATGGAGAGAGAGCGTGTTGACCCTTTTACAGGGTTCTCTAAATTAGTTGTAGGTGGTCTGCTTTTAGAAGGAGTAACAGCAAAGGATTTGATGATCAGAGCGAATGCCCTTGTGGGATTAAATATAGCGCTCAGGGTAATGGAAGGTGAGGATTTGAATAAGTTTGACTTGTGTGGAAAGGAGATATCCCAACTATTGTTCCGGATTGTTTTGAATGACAAGTCTCTGCTGGCAAGAGGGGTTTCAATTTCAATCCTGGGACTAATTCCCGATGGCAAAGACCACCTAATTAAAGTTATTATGACGTACCCAGGTTACGTTGAAAGGTTCAACTCTTTGAGTGTGATTCAGCTAAGATTTTTGGATGAGACAGATATAAATAATCTCATGTCGAGAATGTTGGATGAGAACATTAAGGTCCGAAAGTCGTTTTATAAGTGTTTACTCAAAAACTTGGACGACTTTGCAAAGCTAATGCCTAAAGTCATCTCATGGTCCCATTTAGTGATTATTTGTCAATTTGGACTCAATGACATGGATGACTCCGTGAGGAAGTCTTGCTTGAACTTTGTCGTGGAGTTCATCGGAAGAACGTTTGGAGGGGGAACCTTCTGCTCCAATGCATTTGTCTCATTCTTGGACAAAATGGTGGAGTCTATTTCAGCAGAGGATTCCTTTGACATAACGGCTGCTAATTTGGAGGTGGTTGCAGAGCTCCTGCTTCCTAGTATATTCGATAAAAATCGTCAAAATGCGAATAGTTTTTTCCAGAGTCTCTTCGAGGGGGAGAGCAATGATCTCTCGGACACTGAAAAGAGGCCCATGGTTATTTCGGAGCTGAAGCCAAGCAGGGTACTTTCTATAAGGATTATGGTTGAGAATTTCAGTAGAGAGTTGGACATAGACAGTGATTGCCGGTTTACCATTGAATATTTAATTCTATCCATCTCAAAGTGTTCCAACAATTCCTTCCTAATCCGTCAAATACTCTTGATCATAGCCAGCATAGATTTGGGTGACCCAGAGGTGAGAAAGACAGTTAAATCATTGGCCATGAATTGCCTCAAATACACTCCATTTGACGATTCCTCCGAGCTTCTGGAGTCGGAGCTGATCCCTTTGGAGTCCATGATAAGGTCCTCTGAGGGAGGTGAATGGGTGGCTTATTTTTTGCATAGATCCGCAATTTGGGCCTCCATAAGGCTCTTGGAAACTTGTCTGGATAACTTAGAATTCCTTGAGATCATTAGGTCAACAATTGAGCAAATTTTGAATCCTACCGAGGAGAACTCACAAGGCTCCAAGACAGAGCTGAGTATGTACAGCATAGAGGAGCTTGTTCGTTTTCTGGACGATCATGCAGATATCGATGAGTTGGATGAATCATTTACAGCTTACCAGAATCATAAGGACATGGCAGAAAACAGGTGGATGAGGGTTCTCTTCATTTTGGAGTCTGCAATGTCTGTTCTGACTTATATTGAAATGTACGACTTCAATTATTGGACAGATTACATCCTAAAGGAGTCAACCCGGTTCTTTGTAAAGTACTCCCAGGATCAAGGTATTCCCCAGATCTTGCTTGCGAGATGTACTGCACTGATCACAGTTGTCCATGAGAGGTCTCTGCCCTCCACTTCTATTACGGAGTACGAAGATGATAATTTGCTATTCTTCATCCATGGGCTACATAATGCTATGAAGGAGCTCTCTAATAACATATCCAGTGGACCCGACGCTTCCAACCAGTCAGTTTCCCTCTATACTTCAGTACAGTGCGAGGTGTACGTGTCCTCCATAGTTGACATACTCATAATAAGACAGATAAAGAAAAAGGGAGCTTTGGAGTTGAGTCCTGATGTGCTGAAGGGCTTAAGTATGATCTGGAAGCTTGCATGTGGCTCCATTCTCTGTACGCACAGACTCTCCTCAATTTCTCTTAGGGGGATTTCCAGGATTCTGCTTTGTCTAAAGGAAAACACCGAAAACAACAAGATCTCGACCGAAATCTTGTCTTCGTTTCTCTATCTAACCTACATGACGGATACTTTGGACGAGTTCAATGTATTGGTAGAGCCCCAGGGCTTCACCTCCCTAAGATTGGAGGAGGCTCCCTCAAAGCCCCCCTCGTCGACTCTGGATGTATTTTTGGTTGATAAATTAATTGGCTTTAAGGACTTGGTGAAGTCTTCCGGAGACAAGCAGATGCTGATATATTTATTTTCGACATACTTAACTATAAGTCCCCAACACTGTAGGAACTTTACAATTTCAGTCTTTAAGTTGCTCGAGAGGATTTGCGAGAGCGTCGGAGTCACAACTTGGAGCTGCAGCCATTCAAAAGATGCCAGCAAGTTTCTCGTGTTTGGGATGATACTGCTGAGACAAGCAAACGAGCATTTCGGGGGAGGTTTTGACTCTGAGATTGCCTCGTATTCAAGCTTGTACGGGCTTCTTTCGCTTTTCCTGATGAGCATAAGGTTTCCAAAGCATATCAGGAAAATGGACTTGAGGAGAACATTTTCCTACATATACAGCTACTTTGCCATTGGCATTAAGGATAAAGATACCAGTTGCCTGGAGTGGATTGTCTTAAAGAACATACTCAAGGCTCCTGAGTTCTCGGACATGGCCAGTTATTACCCAAGCTATCCGCTTAATTTTCTAGATGAGGAGGTGCCCGAGCTGGATATGGAGTCCATCTCCAACATACAGGACGAGAACTTGAGAACCTTGTTCGAGCAGGCCAGCCAGTACATCCGAAAGGAGCGGGGAAACAAGGACGTCATCACACGCTATGACATGGCAGGACACGGGGGCAGGAGAGGACGCCATTTGAGAGAGAATGTTAATACATATAACTAGCTACTTGAGCTGGAAGAAGGGGTGCTCCAGGGCTTCCTGGGCGGAGATCCTCTTTTTGGGGTCGATGATGAGGCACCTCTCAATCAGGTTGGACAGTCTTCTGATCAGCGTTTGCTCCGTCTCGGAGTAAGTCTTATTGGATGCTTCTGCGGAGTCCATCAGACTCTTGTAGATATTTTTGCTTGGAGTATAGTTCTTTATAATTTGGGTCATTCCTTGTAAGTTTATCCACTTGAATTTTGTTAGGCATTCGGAAAAGTGATTTTTTGTAAAGACTCCCTGGTTAAGTAGTCTTTTCGGGATGTTCCCTCTGTACTCTATTATTAGCTTTATCATATCGTTGTTTGTTCTTCCTTTCAGCATAATGTCCCCAGTGAAACACTCGTATAAGACACACCCAACGCTCCAGATATCTATGGGCTGGGCATAGGAAATGCAGCCTAGGATGATCTCCGGGGCTCTGTAGAACCTACTCACAAGGTAACAGGCTGGAGAGGCGTCTGTAGCGTGGTGCATACTCCCGAAGTCGCTGATTCTGATAGTCTTCCTCTCCGAGTCGATCAGTATATTTTCAGGCTTTAGGTCTGCGTGGACTAGGCCCTTGTCGTGAATGAGCTTCAAACCCTGAAATATTTGGATCGCGAGATCCTGGATCTTTCTAATGTTGTGTTTGCAGGTACCGTTGATGCAGTTCTTCAATGACCCACTAAGCCACTCAAAAACTATACAAAGGTGATTTTGATGTATAAAGGTTCCCTGGGCCTGGACTATATTCGCAGCTCCCCTGAACTTTCTGAAAAAGGAGTACTCCTTCTCTCCACTGCTTCTCATCATGTCATTAATCCGAATAATTTTGATGGCCACTGCATTTTGAGTTTCCATATCCACACATTTTACTACACTGCTAAACATCCCTTTACCGTTGTCATTGCTGGACACCTTGTACCTGTCTCCAATTATCTCGCCTATATAGCTTACATAGTATCCCTCCTCGTCGTCACACTCCAGTCTTTTATTGTAGCCAATGTTCCCTGGCTCGTTCTTGTTGGGTGCAACGGCCATCTCGGTGTCCGAGGCGAACATGTCGTCGAATTCTTGAAAGTTAGCATTGGCTCCCTCCGAGCCGTCCTCCAGGGGACTCGCTGGCATAAATTCGGCATTTCCTTCCTGGAGACTCTGGCCAGCCGATGATTCTGTCTCTTTCCCCGTTGAGATATTGGCCTCCTTCTGGCCAGTCCCTCCAGTGTGGTTCTCCTCCTTTGGGGCCAAAGGAGAGACTGCCGTGGGAGTGCATTCCCTTTCGAGCGATTCCTGGGGAGTTCTGCCTTCCGGGGACGGGGATCTGCTAAATGAGCCTCTTCTCATCATTTACTGGATTCCATAAAAAGAGAAAGAAGAGCTTGCCTCCAAAATGTAAAGGTTAGTGCATATTACAAGACGTCTGTTTCAGGAACGAGCTGTCTTCCACTCTCTACATCTCAAATAGTTTTCTTTATCCCCCTCCAAAAAAAACTCGGTACCTTGATTTTTTTTTCTTCTCCCTTTATTTTCTCTTGCTCTATACCGGCATGGGGGTACCGGAGTATATATAAATATATATATATATATATATAAATTGTGGATAATTTTTTTTATTTATAAATTAAAATTGTTTGAGCTAGAGCAGTAGGGGAGGAGTGTGTAGATAGTTTTGGTTGAGTTATGAGTGTTCTATAGGCAGAGTAGGCCAACCAGGGGAATTCTGATCGGAGGGAAAGACCTTTTCTTCCAAGTTGCAAAGAGGAGCCGGATCGTAGCAGGGGGACATGTTTGATCGGACTAGAAGATTCCGGGAGTTGATTGGGTGCGAGTTTCCAGAGTGTGAGGTGGGGGGGGTCGCGATTTCCCATTTCACCCATGACGTAAATGAAATAGTAAGTCTAAGTCAGTAGGGTTTTGCAAGCTTGTTGAATGATTTATTAGTGCAGGGATATAGTGGAGTTGAAGAGGGAGTTGGACGAGGAGAATATAATGGAGCTGGATTCGATAATATCCAAGAGGGCTGAGAGCGAGGAGGAGAAGAGATGTTCTTCTCTGTCCAGCAAGGTTCAGGCCTGCCAAAACAAGATACTGGGCATGGAGAGGGAGTTGGACAAGGAGGAGGAGGGAAACGCAGAGATTAAGAGCCGGAATATTTCCAAGAGGATGATAATCTCTAGTATTTACACTTTGATGGGGGAGCTGGCGTCGCAAGCACAGTCCCGAATAGCCCATAGACTCGAGACTCAGTACGTTAGGAGTCAAAAGTTGAAGACTAGGGAGAGCGGGAGGTTCAGCTCCGAGTGCGGACTACCCATAAACCCCAGTGAGTCCGGTGGTCTGTATTGTGGGGACCTGGACGAGGGAGTGGAGGATCTGACTCCCGAGATGGAGAGAGCAGCTCAGGAGCTGTTGAATCATTTCACTTCCGACTTGGATGCTTTGAGGGACTCTCAAAGACAGCTCCACGAGATTTCATCGCTGATGAGTTTCTTTTCCACGAAGATTCAGGAGCAATCTGAAATTTGCTCCAACATTTTGACGGACGCAAACGACGCCGTGGACCATCTGGACGAGTCTACGATCTACATTCAGAGGTTGGAGGAGATATACGGGAAAAAAAGGTGAGTTTGGAGGGAGAGGCGTGCAGCTCAGCCCTTAATTCATTGCATTCACTCGCATTTCTTCAGCTTTCAGTATTATTTGACTTTATTTAATGTTATAGCGGCTCTAGTATTATTGATCTATGACTACTATAAGAGCAGGAGCTATCCTTGATTCGGAGATCGAGGCCATGTAAAAATAATGGAGGTTTGGAACTATTCACATCGGAGAATACAGGGAGTTCGTGGCATAGGCGACGGATTCTTTTATTTGGTTGGACAAGTTGGCGAACCCCTGGGCCATTTGGTTTGAGATGTCGGATGAGAGGAGGTTCTGCACACCTTCATTGACTTGATTTGTGGTGGAATAGAACGCTGGTGCTAAACAAGAGAGGGAGGAAGTCAGTCAGTTGAGTCGCTCCAGACTTGGACGCGGTCATCAATGATTAGCCTTGGGGCTGGGATGGGAGCCGGATTCTGCCGAGTGTCCCGGATGCAGGCTGCGAAAACTGCCCGACCGAGGAGCTATCTCCAGGTGGGGTTGTTGGCCAGCTGGGGAGGGTCAGCTCCTGGGATCGGAATGTGTGGT
Organism: Cryptosporidium canis; assembly: GCA_027243985.1. NCBI lineage: Eukaryota > Apicomplexa > Conoidasida > Eucoccidiorida > Cryptosporidiidae > Cryptosporidium > Cryptosporidium canis. The sequence continues at coordinate 54,791 of JAPCXC010000083.1, read as the reverse complement.
ATTTCATTATCTGCTATGGATGGAACAAGTCCCATTCATGAGCTCGCGGTCCCAAAATGGGGCCACGGGAATGGCTTGGTCTTGGAATAGCAGAGTAGCGTCCCTTGAACAAGACAGACTCCGGAATTGGTTTCCTGGCTCCAGATAAGAAGGATCCCAGCCACAAACCCATCTCTAGTCCTGAACAGACACGGTCACAAGAGAAAACAAACGTACCTGCGGTGTCGTTGATGAATGCGGAGATCTGGTCAGACGCGCCGTATTGCTGGTCCACTCCTTGGATAAAGTTCGTGATGTTTCCCCACACAGTTGGCCTCGCGTCTACAGCCCTGCAGTGGACCCTGCACCCCTCGTTGAAAATCAGCTCCTCCTGCGTGGCCTTGACGGCGAACTCGGGTGCGGAGAAGACGACCAGGAAGTTGGCCTCCCTCTGCAGAGACGGCCCCTCCTCCACATACACCACCGGCCCGATCCACGCCATGAAGTTTGAGCACTCCTCCACGCTAGTTCCGGTCGGAAAGTTGCACGCCAAAATACTAGAGTTCGCATCGTAGCCCTCGGGGGCGTACACGTTGGTCAATTCCTTGGGAATAAGCGCAGGGTTTACTGCCATCTTAGGTGCCTTTCGAGATTCACCAGAAACTAGCTTCCGAACCGAACAGAAAGTCGACTCCGTATTTAGTATTGGCTTAAAGTAAATTCTAATTTGTCTACTTGTAACCTCCCGGCTCTTTATTTACATGCCTCCCGTCCGAGTACCCTCGAGCCCGCCTGTGCATGAATTGGCGCCAACATGCACATGGGACCTCAGGAAAGGTTTGGCTTTTTTTGGCAATTTTTTAAAAATAAGACCATTTTCTGGAATTGCTCGTCCAGTGGGGAGATGGGCATAATTACAAACCTTTCAGGCTGGATGTTGGTCTGTATTATGTATACCGGGAGGTAGGACCAAATTCTGATATTCTGGATGACCGTCTTGGTATTGAAGTCGAGGCTCAGATTGTGCTGAAACGGGTAATTAATGCTTTTGTTGTGGTCGTCCAGGTACTGTACGTAGATTTCATTCGCGTACAATCTCATGTTTTCCGGCTTGACGTTTGCGTACTTATTTGGAAGCCTCCAGCGGAGCTCGATCTTTTCCTCTTTCATCCGCACCATAAAGGGTAGGGCCGGACTGGCCATTAGCAGGGACTTCATCGTGTTGTTGCTGTCAAACGTCTTCTCATCCACAATGATCACCTGGCGCAGGTCGGTCGGGTATAGAAGCACCGAGTAGACCACCTGATCGATGGGCTTAATCTTGTAGATGCAGCAAATGCTTGGGATTCTTTTAGTCAATGTGGGGACCAGGTACGAGAAGAGGATGGCGTTCATGTCCCTCTGCATGGTCTTGCTGGCTCTCGAGTTAATGTTGGAGTTCTTGCAGATTATGTGGATATCCTCGGCCGAGAAGACGTCGTCACTGCTCTCATTTTCGGACGAGGACTTGCTCTGGTCGGAGACCGGCTTCTCGTCAATGATGCCATACACGATTTGGTGTATCACAATGTCGACGGCTCGGCGTATGGGGGACGTAAAGTGGGTGTACATGTCAGTATTCAGACCAAAATGCTCCGTGGAGACCTTGGCTGCTTGTGCGTCCTTGTCATAGACCTTGTATTTGGCACTGCTAAATATGTCCCTGAGCATCTCGCTGATTGTGCAGTAGAGGATGAGCCCGTACTTTTTGTAGACGTTTCTCAGGCCAGAGACAATGTTCGATCTGCTGGTGTTTTCTTCAAAGATGTCATCCAGGCCTCTCTTTCTCAGGTAGTTGACCAGCTGTCCGAGTCTCACATCCGATATTTTGTCGTGCACCCTGATGATGAGGTTCGAGTCGGGTCTCCTCTTCTGAATGAACCTGGCCGCCGTCTTGTTGGCGAGCAGCATCAGCTCCTCAATGATAGAGTGGGAGATGGCGTTGCTGAAGAGGGCCGTGATATTCGCGGGAAGCCCCTTGAGTAGGTTTGGATTCGCGGTTAGGATTTCCATATGGAGCTCTATATTTGGGAGCACTATGTTGTTGCTGTCCGGGTGGCGGATCTCAAGCTTGTGGTTTAGAATGGGCTTGGCGAGTTCAGTAAAGATGCTCGTAAAGTTGAAGACATAGCAGGAGCTCAAGAGCCGGATGGACTCGCACCTAGAGCCGGTGTTCCGAAGTATTTTATTCAAGTCCCTGAACATGAGCAGACTCTGCATGACGCATACTCGGTCCTCGCAAGAGACCATTGATCTGCTCAGAATGTCGGAGACTCTGTTTGTCTTTGCACATTTGTCCAGGTCGGCAGGAGAGGCCATTCCGTCACTTTGGTCCAGCTCGTCCATGATTTCAAACAGCGTGTCCACGTCGTCGTAGGAGAATCTGGCCGTTGACTGGATGATCCCGTGAAGGAATTGGGGCTCTCCGACAACCTCTCCGCTCTGGGAAACCCTGATAACCACCGACAGAGTTGGTCTCTTTTGGACCGGAAGAAGGGAGCACAAATCGCTAGAGAGCTCCGGAGGAAGCATGGGGAGGCTGGTGTGCGGAAGGTAGACGCTCGTGCAGAGCCCCTTCACCTTGTCCTCCAACAAGCCCCTGTTCGCCCTCAGAAAGTGGTACACGTCGGCAATATGGATTCCAACCTCGTAGGTCTTTGACTCGTTGTCAAATTGGATATGGATGGCGTCGTCCAGGTCTCTTGCAGAGGGAGGGTCAATAGTTAAGACCCGGTACTCCTTGGGATCAAAGAACTTTCGGTCACTCTGGGTCTCCCAGTCATAGCTTTCAGCGGAGAGCTGGATGCTTGCTCGATTGGACTGCCCTTTGGCCCTCATGTGGCTATTTAAGCCAAAGCCGTCGAGCAGAGCGAGCATAGTGGCGTTCATGGACATGCATGAGCCGTAGAACCGGACCAGTCTCACGCTTCTATTGTAGGTGGTCGGATGCACGTCAATCACAATTCCGAACAGGAAGTTGGACCGCATCGTTTTATTTTGGTTTCCGATGAGATTCAACAAGTCCCTACGGTCGATTTGCACGTGAAAGATCGGATAAACCCTCCTGATGGGAACAAAGGAGTAGCGCTTTGTCTCTATTGGGATGTCCGCACAAGGCTCCGTGAATCTGATCTTTAATTCGTTGTCATTGACACCGGTACCCTTTAGGAAGCTCCGGAGAATGGCCTCACTCACCGAAGGGTTCTTCTGCTTCGAAGATCCCTTCTTCTTCACAGAGTATGAGGCCGGACGGAGCAGCCCCACTATCGGAGTCCTCTTCGTGACGGACTCCACTATTTTGAGAACTTTCCCAACGTATCTTGGCTTTGGGCGCTCGGAGTCTGTCTCAGGCTTAGACTCCGACTTTGACGGGCTCTCCTGGCCTGGATTTGGCTCGTTTTCGACGTCCTTCTGGGCCTGGGGCTTCGCCGGTTCCTCGCACGTGTTGCCTCCGGATGCTGGCTTCTTTCTTCTATTAAACCTAGCCTCAAAGATCTCGATCGCCTTCACCTGAACCACGTCTCCGTGCATTGCTCCGTTAATGGAGTTCCTGCTGAAGACGTAAATCTCAAAATGGTCGTCCTCGCCATTCTCAATCGTGACAAAAGCCTCCACTGGGTTCACAAACCGGATCTCCCCCTCATAAGTTCCAAAGCTTGAATTCTCTGGGAGCGAGGAGTTGACCATGCGCCTTTTATTTGTCATTGCAAAAGATTCTCTGTATTTATGCTGGTGTATCGCGAGGCAGGCCCAGCTACCTCTGGTGGTAATGGGCCCGGTGGGGCCGCGGCTTGGCGCACAGTTTCCCCACCTACGGGAGCCCTCAGGCTGCCAGAGGTGGGCCAACAGTGAGCAAGGCTGGGGGAATTTCTACATCGGACAAGAAGAGCTGGCCTTGAGGCAACCAGGCGGGATATATGGTTATAAACTCTAGAGAAAAAAAGTTAAAAAGTATATAGGCTCAGGCGGTGAGGAGTTGCAGCCATGGTGCGTCCTGAGCCAGACCATATATAGAGGCCGAGATCAGCAGCTCACTTCCCGGTTAGGAGCTTTTTGAGGTAGAAGAACTGTCCGGCAGAGACAAGGACAACCGTGATGATCTGCATTGCAGTATAGAAGACGAGCTGGCTGTCTGCGTTGTATATCATATTCAAGTTCGTCTTGGTGGCTGCCCAGTTATACTGGCTCTCCGTGCTAATTACACTCAGAACATTGTCTATATTCTCCAGCTTAGATGTTAGCTTGTCAACATTCTTTTTGTCGACGGCCTTGTTTCTTTTCGAGTCATTCCCCACGAGAAGAGATACCCTGATGGTGTCGTGCCAGCGGTGGTTTGAGAAGATGACAGTGTAGGTACCCTTTATGCGGTGGTCCGCTTTGCCGTCATTTGGACTATCCTCTGGTGGCCGGTTGTTATAGACTCCCTCACATCCGTGCTTGCTGTATATTCTTTTAGACTCTGGATTGTTGATGGTAACGTGTATCTTCCCCTGGGTGTCGTCCGTGCAATAGTAGCCGAGCAGGATGTAGGGACTGTCCTCATCTAGGTCAAAGTAAAAGTACTCGTCAGCTTTGGAGTTGAGGTCAAAGACGAAGTGGTTGGATGGAATGAACGTTTTCATCTCTCTAAGCCAATCCAGCAAGAAATGCCCTCTCTTACTGTCCTCAATGGAGCTGTCCGACTCCTCAATGTCGAAGATGTGGTCTATTTCAATGGCGTCGACGCCCTGGTCCGAGGCGTCCGGCTTCTCTAGGGGCAGGCTGTCGCTCTGGACGGAGGTACTCCTTACGGACGCATCCCCGTGGCCTGTCTGGAGGACGTCTCCCGCGAGTGCCAGACCACCTTGCCCAATGAGATCCAGGGTGACCGCAAAGAGGAGACACACACCGTAAAATCTCTTCATCACTTTCGGCAGAGTCAAATTTCCTTTACTATTCCAACAGAGCTTCCCACTATCAGGTCGCGTTTGGCGGGAAAGTGCGGACATCCGTCCGAGAGGAGCCTGTGGAGGCTTGGAAAAGAGAGCCAGGGCGAGATTTTGGGGAGAGGGGCTGCAGGGCCAGGGATAGACAACAGGAGGCGCTGACAAACACGGGGACTAGATACACGAAGCTTTAAAGTCAGTGCTTCCATCGTACATGAAGGCTTCAATTTTCCTACCGTCAAAGTACCTTTGGTCAAAGATGTCGATGACGGCCTCGGCATCTTGCTGGGACTTTAGCTTGATACACACAACTCCCTGGGGGTGTCTGGGAATGCATGTGACGCTCACGACGTCACAGTGTTTGGCAACTTCGTCCCAAATTTCCGTCTCTAGCTCATGATAAAAATCATCGCCCTCTGGATAGGCCTCGGCCTCCCTTCTGGAGTACATTGGTCTGAGCACAACTATCCTAGACGCAATACTGCCATCACTTGGGTGCTGTTCGTTGCTCCAAGAGAGCAATCTCTCTTCTTCCATTTCTGCTGCTTTGATTTGCTTCCTCTTTTTCTCAATTTCAGCCTCAGACAGCTGGCAGACTACGGACTTCGAGGACTCATTGAAGACAGCCTTCTCAATTTTGACCTTGTAACCCGGCCTGATTTCGGTTTCATCCAAATACTTGAGGGCCAAATCAATGCTTTGCTCGAACTTGTACACAACTAGAGCGTTCCCCGTGAATTCATTGGTCTCCTGGTCCAGATAGAGCTTGATCTTCGGAGCGAGCGTTGCCGGATCTATCCTAATCACTCCCCCTCTCCCGAAGAAGTCCTTCATCTCTCCAAGGCTAACATCTTTAGGAAGACCCGTAATGTATATGGACGTGTTCACGGGGCCGCTTTTCGCTCTTTTCTTGCTAACTCTTTTTGCTGGATTAGTACGACTCATGGTCGCTCCACTAGATCTGTCACTTCTTGCACTACAACCTGCAGTTGTCTTCCTTACAGAGTTTCTTCAGAGTACTGTCTCAGACGCAGCGATTTGCCAAAGAGCATATCTGAGCCTATGCAACGTCTTGCTAGGTCAGGGCAACATCTATAAAACGAGATAACAACCTTTCAGTTAATCTCCATGGCATAAAACCCGTATTGCTAATACTTAAACCTAACCTTAATAATAAAAAAAGAAGAAAGCAACAGTGGTGAACCCAAATCACGTTGCTTGCCTTGAACTAAGGCGAGCGCCTTTATATTTATTTCAAGACCTGGCATTTTTACCAAGGCAAAAAGTGGACCCGCCGGGAATTGAACCCGGGACCTTGTGCATGCAAAGCACACGTAGCTACCACTGCACCACGAGCCCCTTCCGGGGCTCCGCGTTTTCACAAGTGTTATCTTGTTTTTGAATGCTTTGTAGCCAATTAAGGAACTCAAGGCGATTGCATGTGCCCGAATTGAGCCAGTTTAAGCCTTGAAGTTGCGTTGCTGTGAGACGCTTTAAAGGGTCAAGCTCCAGGCATCCTCTTAGAAAGGCGTAGAATTCAGTATTTTTATGTAGGGACTCGGGGAGGGGGCACCTTTTGATGATCTTTTCAAGAAATGGTAGGGTTTCGCCATTTTCAGAGTTGTCTTCGCATAGGATGTAGACCATGTCGAAAAGACTCAGGTTTTTGAAGGGGTGAGTTCCGACTGCCAGTTCGTAGATGCAGATTCCAAGGCTCCAAATATCGCTGGAAAAGGAGTAAGATTTACCCTGTAGCCTTTCGGGGCTCATGTATATTTGCGTTCCAACAAAGGTGGAGACGTTCTTATTGTGATCTTTGGCGTTGTTTTGATCAATGAGCTTTGAAATGCCAAAGTCACTTATTTTCACCGCCCCATCCTGATTGATTAGGATATTATTAAGTTTAACATCCCTGTGTATTCTGTTATTTTGGTGAAGATATACAAGCCCATCTACCATTTGTATTGCAATGAACTTTAGGAACCTTTCACTGACTCCTTTTGGCACATCATTTTTGAGATCCCTATTCAGGTTCTTGTAAAGTATGTCACTTAAAGTGCCAAACTCCATATATTCCATGACGAGACAGACAACATTTTTGTTTGGCTTAATAAAAGCCCCAAGAAACTGTACCAGCAGGGGACAGTAGCTGGTTAGCCTCCAAGAGTGTATTTCTGCAGAAAGCTGAGTTTGATGCAAGATATCACCCACGTAAATGTCTTTAATGGCCACAGTTTTACCTGATAACTTGTGGATTGCGCTAAACACGACTGAGCTTCTCCCATGACCCAGAGGTGTTGGGTTCACTTCAAAGTCCCCCAGTGATACATATACGTCCCCAAGCCCATAGTCTGACTCTAATCCTTTTGTACCTTCATGTGTGATATGGACACCTGTGCTATTATGAAGCAGGGATACACCGTCGGATGAAAGAGACCAGTCTGTGTGGAGGGAATTGGAGCTGTCAAAGCTACCCTTCCTTTGTTGGTCATTTTCCTCAAATTCAAGACTATCCAGTCTTAGTGTACTCATGGCTCTTGTGGGCTTCAGAGGGTCAGCACCAAGTCTGAGGTTCCATAAATAAAGACAGTCGGTGAACGTTGTTCAGAGAGTCAAGTTCTGTAGAGTTTATGGCAGCTTCTGACATCCAAAATTAACACAAAATGTATCAATTTGGTCATTAATTCACTTTAGCTCCATTTTCATGCTCTATGGGCATTTCGGCGCCAAACCCAGCTACCATGGAATATTTTCTTGGAGAGAGTACAACTATTGGAGCTAGGGAAAAAGTTCAGAGGAGCCACCGAAAATTACTCTTAGATATATACGGTCTAGGTGCTTCGGTAGTTCATGGAATGGGCCTGATACTGCTATCTGATTTATAGCATTGTTGGACATAGGCATATCAGTTTGTCAGGGGCCGATCGGAGTTGGCTTTTAAGGGTACGTTGTACCGATTCCAAACAGACATTGATGCTATGTACTCTAACAATAGGAGAAAGTCTGGGAGGAAGTGCGTCTTGGACACGGAGATTTCGTCGGCTTTGGAGAAAAGGGTCAGAGCAATAATTGTTAAGGATAGGAGGGATCTAAGGCGTCTAATTGATGAGCATGTTAGCAAAAAAAGAGATATAGAGAGTAGATTCAAGCTGGACCCTACGTTTTTGAGTGATGAGTCTCTGAGGGAGCGGATCCGAATCTTAGAGAGGGTTAGAGCTAATCTACTTGGAATAATTTCGACCAGGGGAGAGGCCTACGGAGACTTTCTCAAGGAGACTAATGACATTCGTCGGAGTCGGGTCAGGCAAGAAGTTGAGAGTGAAAACAGACAATGTTTAGAGAATGAAAATAACATTCTGATCGAGGGATATAGGGGTTTCTACTCTAAAGTCAAGGACCTCGTCGAAACTATTCATCTGTACAAAGAGGATTACGAACAGAAGAACAAGGCAAGTTCAACAGATTCATAATACTCCGTCTAGTTTGCAATACCTTGAGATTATGTCTCTAGTGTGTTTTTCCTTTTTGCCACATGTAATCTCAAATGTGAGTGGTATTTCCACTTTGGGATCAAAGACCATGTCTGGAATTCAGATGTGGTCCATCTGCCACCAGCCTCCATTTAGATTCGAGCGCAAAAGCATGCTTTTCCACCTTTTTAGGCCATTTGCTCAATCATGGCGCCAACTTGGGCTAAATTAGATTAAGTAGAGTTCAATGAAGTGTTTCTATGTGCTTTCTTTGAATAATGACCAAGTGTTTTCCGAGCTGGGAGTTCGAGTTATGGAGAGAATATACGATCGTAGGTCTTTGACTCCCAAGCAGATCTCGCTCTGTAGTGTCTATGAGGCGGATCTGGATTCTGAGGATTTCAGGCAGTGCGTTTTGAATTCCATAGTTCGCCAGCTTTCAATGTTTGACCCGATCAGGTACGAGGGGATCTGTCCAGTTCAGGACGCCTATTACGGGGGTCTGAAGTCGCTCTGGAGGATTTCAGAGTATCTGGGTGTCATCTTCATTATGGTAATCGGTGAGGAGTCCTTTCCGCTCCGAGGCAAGTCGATTTTAGATTTTGTCGTGGAGTGGAGTGAAAACTTTTCCCAGTCTGGAGAGGAACTGGTGGCTAACGATATTCTTATAGTTTTGCATGTGCTGGCTCCTGTTGGCCAGCTTCAACTGTTAAATGATGATGTTTTGTCCAAGATCGAGCTAATGGTTAATAATGGTATAGTCAGTAATTAGGGCAACTCCTTCAACTTGGGCCTCAAGAGTGCCATTTAATTAGCTCAGATTTGAGTCTACCAGTACTCGATCTAGTATATATATACATACGGAACCAGTATATTCGGAGCAAAATAATAGGGATTTCCGTATGGTGGAATGTATGGATTCCTGGGATAATATGTTGGAATTATATTATTTACAACCTCTGGCTTATGGTTCCATTCCGATGTAGACGTATAGTTATAGTATTCATGTTGTAATTGCTGTAGACGTCTCTTGTCTGTATTTCTTAGCTTGCTTCCTGCCTCATTTCTTTGGTTATATATCTCGTTTTCGCTAGGCTTCCTGCCACGCTCTCTGCCCTCTTCTTCCGAGTAGGTCGGGAAATGATTAATCTCGTCCATGGATTTGTCGTATAGAATCATTGTTTCATTGTTAATTTTAAGTTGGTGGCCTAAGGAGAGGTGAAACACCATTTCGTCGTTGGTAGAGTAGTCTATGGCCTCAACCTGGTAGCTTCGGAGCGTTTGGTCATTTATTGGGATAGTCAGGCTCATTTTATTCAAGGGAGTAACAAAGAGTCTATTCATATATAACTCCATTACTGATTGATAGTGCCCAAAGTCAGGACCCTGGAAAGACATACCCTCGCTCTCGGAACCCCCGAGATATGCTGAGTCGGTATTCTTCTCCACAAAGATGTTACTTTCGGCCGCCCCTCTTTGATAGTTTGGCTTGAGAGACACACCCATTTTTGGAGGTACTTCCTGGAAGTAGACTTGAACAGCATTTCTTCCGCTTCTATCCAAAATAATAAAGATCAAAATCAAAGCTATCGTGGTAGCAGCAGCAACCAGTAGGTAGGTAAAGCAGCTTGTTACCCTTTTTGTGTGCCTTTTCTGGTTTATGTTATCCGTCATTCCCTTAATTTCGGGGGAAGTCTCCAAATCTTTGGTGTTCCGTGTTCCAGACCACGCTCCTCGTTCATTCTGAAGTTCCTTCATTTGCATTTTAAATAACTTCGAGTCTACTCTGACTTTCTGGACCAGATTGTGAAATGCTGATTAACCATAGGGTCTGCATGCATTAATTGTCATGGACAGACGCTTCGGATGCTCGTGGTTTAGTAAAAAAAAGGGGAAAAGTGCTTCTGAACACAAATTTTGCAAGGATTGGTAATAGATTGGCCAACCTGAGGGTTAGTTCGGCAAGGATGCCTGGCTTGAGGCAGCTTCTAGCTAGATTTGTGTGTTCGGGGGCATTACTCTGTTTGGCCAACTTAGGGGGTGTGAGCTCCCAGATTTATGGCTCAGCCAAAGAAGTACTTGGCCAAATCAACTCCAATAATTACCCAGAGTTCTCGGATCTGACGAATTATCCATATTATTTGCCCGAGAGCGCAGTAATTGGCTATAGTTCTCCATCCTTGAAGGAGAGCTTACACCAGGTAGAGGAGTATAGTAGTAGAAGAGACTTAGATGCTAGTCACTATGTCGAGTTCCAAAAGCGGAAAGAGGAGTTTAGCGAGATAGAGAGGAGCAGAAGAAAGTACGTTTATAACGGTTTCCAAATAATTTCTTAATTGGTTTTCGAACTTGCTTTCACTGGGCTCTCTGCCATCTTTCAGGAATCAGGAGGCCTACAAGGAGTTTATCAGGCCGCAAAAGAGAGGCAGCAAACACAAGGACAGCACAAATAGGGTGGTCGTGAAGAAGATGCTGGCGGAGGAGAGGGCGAATTCAAATGTGACAAGGGCCGAGGTGAGCCACGAACGTAAGTTTAAAAGTTTCTGAGAAAGCGATTCTATGAGCTTTATCTATAGTAGTTCGGAAGATAGAGTCCCCTTTCGAGGCAGAGAGAATGAGGATAAACCCGGCCGTAGAGGAGCTGGACCGTAAGTTACAGTCGGACGTACAAGGCAAATAAATGCTTGCAGACTTGGATAGAAAGGTGCACAAGTACTACTTGAGGAGCAACAATGGAAAGAGAATCCACTACGGGGCCTCTGACTCGAACCACCTGGCCTACTTTTACGATGTGAATGCGAATTGCTATTGGCTTAGGTCGAGTACCTACTTTGAGTGCCTGACATACGGTAAGTTTTGGACGGAGACAGATCAGTCTGATTAATATGACGGCAAATGCCCGATGCAACACTTCAGAGGAGATATACTCAAAAACTAGGGTGGACCCCACTTTGAACGTTGCATTTGACAGCTCTTCTTATCAGAGGCTGCCTCAGGAGTATGGACAAGACCGAGAGTGCGTTGCTACATACAAGGATCCAATTAGCAGGAGGAGAGTCTGCGTCGGAGAGGGTAAGTGGGGGAGGAAATCGCTCTAAAGCGAGAATAAATACCACTAAAACGCTGCTTTCAGGGGAATATTTCGACAACCTAAAAAAGGGACCCCACAGGAATGGCTATATCGTTTGGCATCCTGAACGGTCCAAACACTCCGTTGAGACAGACATATTTAGCGAGAAATATTTCCAAAGTTAATTGGTAGGACTCTAGTTGCTTAAGCTTTATAATGGTCCTGCATGTATTTATCTGAAAATGCTGATTTTTCAAGTCTAGCTTGTGACACTTTTGGCGGGCACTTTTATTTTTTCTGCCAGCTGTGGCAATTCTTAGCAGGGCCATCAATTGGCAAGGATGATACCGACAAATTCGGACTGTTTGATATTCACAATAGTGGGGAGGAACGACTCTCCCCTTTACGAGGTAGACTTGTCAAGCAGTTCGGGGAAGATGGGGTCGAATGGATGCGCCGATGAGTTATTGCTTCACGCCTCGTTGGACGCGTTGGAGGAGAATACTTGGAGGAATTCGGCACTGTAAGTTGCGTTTCCGCAGGGAATTTGCGGGTTTTATCGGCTAATTGTTGATTTCAGATATATGAGGACGATCTATAAGCTTGGGGACACGCAGATTTCAGCCTTTGTAACGTCCGGGCATGCCAAGTTCCTGCTCCTGCACCACGGGAAAAGCAGCGAGAGCATACGGCAATTCTTTAATGAGGTCAGGGATCTGTACGTAAAGGTCCTGATGAACCCCTTCCAGGAGGTGAACCAGCCGATTCTGACTCCGTCCTTCGATGTGAGGGTCAGACAGGCTGCAAGGAGACTACTTGTTCAATAGCTGTGGGGACAAGCCGAACGAGCCTACAAAACAAAGTAATTACCTAATACAGTAGGTTAACTATACTATATCTTATATGCCTATTGTGTTTAAGCAATGTACTGCTTAGCAGCATCCGGATCTCTTCTTCTTGGCTATCTTTGTTGCGACCGGGGGGATGATTCCTGGGTTAATCAGGCCATACGGGTCGTATGTATATGGCATTGCCATGATCCCGGAGCCTCCATACTGGTTTGGCAGGTAGAAGCTGCTGCCCATTGCGGAGCCGTATGGTGCGGAGTAGCCACCGGCAAGCATATTTGGGTCCATCTCGTACATTCCAGGCATCCCAACACTCGCAAAGGCTCCACTGCCCATGCTCATTGGGGCAGAGCCGTTTGGAGGGAAGAAGTAGCCACTTCCCCCTGCCATTGATTGGAACACCATATTCTGGCCCATGCCTGTGCTATACGGCACTCCGGCTGTCGCGGCTCCTGAGTTCATACCGATCTGAGCTTGTGCCTGGGCTCCTGTGAGCTGCTGGGCTTGCTGCTCTGGCTGCAATGCTTGTACACTAGATTGTTCGCTCATTTCTCTGGCTGGCTCTCGATCCAGATCTTCTTTCTCTTTCTACTGCGTGTTTTTTTTTCAAATCTTTGTCAAGACTCACAATTAAATGGATAGTTCTCAACAAAAATAAATGCCCCTCAAATTGAGCTCCTTCAAGCAATTTCCCTAAATATAAATTATCTCTTTTTACATAACTTTTTTTTTGTGTGGATGAGGTTCAAGTAATTTACACCCCATTGCTTTGTTTAGGCGGGAGCCCCGCGGCAAATTCGAGTCTGTGGGGCGAGGATTGCATGCAGACAAAATTGGAGTATGTTTCTGCAGGCGAAGTGCATGTTTGGGTAGTGTATGTGTATGTGTGTAGGTTTTTTACTCGGTTGTTAGGATGCATGTTTGGGGAGATTGGGGATGGGATGCAGTTGAGATAAGCGAATTTTAGCAGTTAACTTGGAGCCGAAACATTACAAGAAATAGTTATTTAGTCAGACTATTGTATATGTATTTAGGAATTAGACTTCGCCAATTTTTTTAATTGGGAAGAAGAGTCCATCTGATGGCGGGAGGCCAACAGGCAGAAACCACAATAGTGGATTTTCACCAAAGACACTCTGAATGTTCTTGTATATTCCTTGGTCATAGGTGAAGTTCTGCATAGAGTGGGGGGCATGTTAAGACCGGGTTGAGTTTGACGTATCCTGGAAAGCTTACCTTTTCCTTACTCCTCTTCTCGCAGAATTCGATGGTTGTTTCGTTCCTGGATGTAATATATGCGTGGAATAGGAAGAACGGAACCACAATGGCGAGAAGCACTGCACAAAAGCAGATCCCCAGCGAAACCAGGTATAGATGGCCAAATGTCACGTTCGTATCGCTCCAGATATTGGTCAGGGTGCTAATTTGGCTGAACATCATATATGCAAGCGACGCACATCCATATAGTAGTGCAAGGAAGAAGAATTTATAGTTGAAGTACCCAATGCAATTTCCAAACCAGGGGCAGTAGTGGTCCATTCTTAATACATTTCTGTTTAACTGTCGGCAATAGTGGGCTCTGTCGGGCTTATATACTAATTCATACTTGCAGAATCTTAATCTACCATCATCTTTTCTCTCATAAATGAGTTTTGGATCTGGACTATTTCTCCATTCTTCAGTAACGGGGACTCTTCCTGCGTCTGTGAAAAATGACTTGAATAGCGAGATTTTGTAAAGTATAAACAGTGAATTAATGATGACAAAGTCTCTTAGACCTGTGATTGAGTTGTAGGTGACCCAGTATGTTAAGGAACAAGAACAAGAGCAAGACAAAAATCAAGTGTTTGGATCATCACCACTGAAATTCTCCTAGTCAGCGGCCGGAAGACGGACTTACCTTCTTTAAACTTCGATTCAACTCTAAATGACTTGGAGATTCCAATTTGAAGAAGCGGCAGCAGATGGAACTGATGAGTTAGCGGATTAGCCGTGCTCAATACTGGGCTTGGACGGCAACTTACTGCAAAGTAAATAAAGTAGAGCACTGCGGTCAAAAACAGGACGAACTATATATATGTGTGAATGTATGTAGGTTTTTTGTAGTTAAGGTTTTAGTTGAATGCTCGAGATGTTTGGCCAGTAGTTTAGAACTTACAATAAATGGCAAGTATTTTGTTATTGAGATTTTTTCTTCCATATTCAAACTTTCATTATAAATTTAAACTCAATCGGCTCAGAACTAATTCCTCAATTTTATATACCCTCTAAATTATGACAGACCAACTCGATTCGATTTCCTCTTTTCTCAATAGGTGATATGCTTTCCACTTTTCTTCAAATTTATCAGCTCTTTCACAATTTAAATCCCAACTGAGACCTCATCCCCCATAATTTTCGTGCATGCATTTTTTTTTCCTGACACGTAACTGCCCATTTTTATTAGTGCCGGTTATAGTCCACATGCACATTTTCAAAAAAAATGTATGGGGTGGTTGCAAAGCGGCATAGCACTTGTGCATGCATGCACGACCGGATTTTGCTAACTGGCATGACTAAAGAATTGATTGGAGACAGGACCGTAGAGAGTTTGAGGAGCTGACATAATGGTTATTCGGCTAGAGGTACATTAATTGGGTGGGGTTGGGGGTCAGGGGGGAGGGGTGATGATGATGAATCGCAGTGGCAAGAGTTTAAGATATGAGGGTTTCGGGTGAGCCTGCGTAGTGACTTGAGAATGACTGGACAGAATCTCATGTTCTGATAATTTTCAATGGGGGCTAGCGAAACTTGGAGAGATTTCTAATTTTGCGGGGTTAGTGTGCTTGGCCGACGCAACTTTTGTGGGGGATCCAGTTAGGAAGAAAATAGTGAATTTTCCAGCCAGCCTCAAAGCTTGGAAGGTAATCTCAAGAGAGTGAGGCTCCCATGAAAAATGATCCCGGCCCTAGAGGAGGCCGTTAGGCATATTGAGGATAATTTTGCAGACATTGTAACCTTGTCAGATGTTGATAGGAGCTATACAGACAGAATAACTGCAAATGCGACAATTAATGTTCAGCTAAACAAGACCGATTCAAAGGAGCTTCGAGAAAAGAAGGTGGTAATCATCGAGATAAGTCAAAGTGGGTTCCGAGTTCTGGGGAGAGAAAAGTCAAATACCCACGAGACAATAGAAGGATTATTGCTCTCACTCGCTCCAGAGGCGTGGACCCAGTACTTAGAGACAAGCATCGCAAGGAAATTAGGGGGGGGGGAGGAGGGGATAAGCAGTTAATGCCACAGTGAATGAGCAGTGATTTCATGATTTAGGGAATATATTCTATTGTACTGAAAAAATAATCTTAATGGCAAAAGGATCAATATTGGCATTACGCCCTTGTTATATTGATATAATTAAGTCAGTAGCTAATAACGATATATCACTCCTGGCATGCAGCAAATAGATGACAATAGTAAAGATAACCTTAAGAAGTCATAATACCCTTCCACTTATGTACAAAAAAAGCATTTAAAACATTTCAATCTTACTGGTTATTTGGATGTGGTGGCATTAATCTTACATTGACGGGCATGTTTCCTTTCATGAATTGTGGCATTCTTGGCTCAAATGGCTGACTTCCTTCAGGAAGTGGGAAGGGAGAGCTGTTAATATCGCCGATTTGAGCTAGATTGGCATTTCCCATGTTTGGAATCGAGTTGGGTGGAGAGGCTGCACTGTTATTTGGTATACTGTAATCCTGAGCAACATTAGTTTCCCTACCATCTGGGCCAACCGTAACTTTAACAGGCGGAAGATCCTTAATTTCAGGTTGTACATATGGGACAATAACTGGAGCAGGACATACGACCTCCACATCAAACTTAGGAACGTATTTAACAACCGGTATATCATCATAGACTTCCTTCCATTTATATCGGATAACCTCAATGGGCTCTTCAATTTCCACAACTTTTGGAACAACCTTATCGACAACATCCACAACAACCTCTTTTTCAGTTACTTTATCAACATATTGAATTTGTGAAATCTCAATATAAAGAACCTTTTGCTCTCCAACAAATTTTGGAACAAGCTTTGGAACTTCCCTAACCTCCCAAGTAGGCACATATTTTGGATTAAATCCAACAATGTGTTCCAGGTCGACCACCTTTTCTACTACAGTCACATTCGGAACCTCCACCTCTTTCTCCTGCACCTCAACCTCAAGCTTTGGAACCTCGTGGATAACTTCCTGGTGGTAAATCTTTGGCAAAATCTTATCCTTGATAATTGTTTGAGGCACCTCAATGATCTTATCTCTTCTCTGAATCTCTTGAACCACAGGAACAGTAATTAATGGGGCTTGGTCTACCTCCAAGCGATAGTACCCTGACGCTGGGTGTGCTTGGTTTGGAAAACAAGCGTGATCAAATTGTCCCATTTGTGTGGGATCTACCCATGTAGCGGTTACTCCATCCCCTACTGCCGCATTTTGGAACATATCATTTGGCTGCTGTTGCTGTTGCATCTTTACCTTCTCTGCTCAGCACTGAGAAACAATAATTCTAGTAATAGAAAGGCTTCTAGTTTCTTTCAAGATCTATTCCGATCCCAATGGTTGATTTGCTTTAGAATACAAGTCTATTCTATTTATTTACAAATGATCTTTTGCTACCAAAACTCAACTTCTGAAATGATCTACCAATGATGTATCCGGACAGCTCTCTCTTACTTCAACCCTGCCATGCACTATTTCTCTAGTTGACCGAAGTATTTACTTGTATATGTTAATTATTATATTATTGACATATATACATATACATATACACAATATACCTACATACAAATAAATACGCCTCTCTCCCTTATTTGATATTTATTTGTACTACTCCTTGCTTTTTTACATGTATTCTCTATTATTGCCCTTTTTCTCCTTCTATTACACACAATCCGGAGACAAGACGCCATGTAATCAGGCGCCACCCGCGAAATATTAGATTCAATGAATTAAAATAAATCTAGGCAAATAAATTAAAATGGTCGTAGAAAAAAGGGGTATGGAGTGAGATGCGAGAAATAAATTCTTCCTTGGTCGCATGACCTCTCTTTGCGGTACATTTGGTCGCATATTCACCAATGTGGTGTTGCAGATGTGTGGCTGGGACCCCCATAAGCCAGGCTAGGTTGATTCACACAAAATAATTAAGGATAGGGAGTGCATACAAGACTGTTTTTCACAGATATAAAAATATGGACAAGATTAGGCTATCTAACTAGCAGATTTTTTTTTGGGGGTGGGGGACCCCTGCACGCCTTTCCCCTAAATTAGCCTGTTTTTTATATGAGATCTTCTATGCTAGTTTGCCTTTATTTTCCCTCCTGGCCCATTTGATTTCACAAATCTAGCACTTGGTAGTATGGTCTATCGTTGAAATATTGTCTGTTGATCCTGTGTTTTTGCTCGGATCAGTTCTAATTGAACGGTTGGTTAGGGACTTTATTTACTTTTTAATTCAAGGGCTAATTTCTGCATATAGATAATTTTTTACTTTGGGCGGGAAACTTGAGTCGAAAATTTAATATCGGAGATTATCAAGCAGGGAAATTGAAAATACTAGGGAGCCAAGTAATACAGGGGCATTATAATTTCGTTTGGGTTAAAAAAATAAGTCCAGAGGAACTGGATGGGTGAGAAAGGAGTTAGGTTGGGGGACAGTACACTAGGTTGGAGGGAATCAGTATACTGAAGAGAGCTTCTCATAGAGGAAGAGGCTGAGGGGTGGGTCTAGGAGCTCTCACTTGTAGGGCCTTTGGTTTGATACATTTTCAGCCTCTCACGGTGGGTTATTTGGCTTGGAGTAGCCGCTGTGTGATGGAGGAAAGCAGAGATATGGAACAGAGCAGGCGGGAGAATACGGAGGAGGTTGTTGATGAAAATAGATTAAGAATAAGGAGGTTGTATGAAAAGAGGTTGCATGATCGCAAGTTGAGAATATATGAGGAGGCTTTGGAGGAGGCAATACGGCGTGAGAAAATGAATGTCAGCATCATTGTCAAGTTTGGAGTGAAGTTTGAGACCAAGTTTGGACAAGAGTTAAGAGTGGTTGGGAACATTCCAGAGCTAGGGAATTGGAATGTGGATAATGGGGTAACCATGAAGTGGACTGAGGGTAGCTTTTGGACTGCGAGTATTAGTATCATCCCCAAGACCAAGCTGGACAACATTGAGTACAAGTACGTGCTGACTAGTGGCTCCTCCAGTGCTCATACCTGGGAGCCTGGGAAAAACCACTCGGTTCAGATCAGCAGTGGGACGCTCAGGGAGTTGCAGCTCACTGATGCTTGGGGAGGGGGGGGTCTGTATTAGCTGGAGCACTCTAGTAGTTTAGGTAGACAGTGACTAATTAGAAAACATAAAGTTGTTAAAGTAGCTAATCACAACATAAAACTTAAGTGTCTACTTCCAATGCACAATGTGCCTTTTGCCACTTTAATTCACAAACAAGAGCTTTAACTTAATTCATCCCCATTGCGTTCTCCAGGTTCTGGATCCTCACTTCCTGAGCGTTCTTCAGTTTCCACGGACTTCCACCCTGAACCTTAATCTCCCAGGAAGATCTAAATATTGTGATGGAAATTATGTTCACCACCAGAGTTACTATCCAAATTATTGTAATGAAAAAGGCCATCTTAAACCCAATCAAGAACCGGCCAACCTGAAGAAAACTATAGGTCCAAAGGCACCACTGATATACTATCTGGAAAGTCACAACTATTGCTGTAAACTGAGTTGCAAAGTAGGCGAATCCTGCGCCTCCTGGCCCACAGTAAAAGCACATGAATGCAAGAAGTGTGACTCCTGTAAACAGACCCGATGATGCGAGACCACCAAACTCCTGGTTGGGAGTCTGCGAAAACTGGCATGTCGTGTATGCCCCCGATGCCAGCAATATCAGAGATGTAACCGTCCCTGCAACACCCATTGGGATGCAGCAGCAACATCTTCCGCGTGTTGAAGAGCCAAGATAACACATTTTACCCTCTATCTGTTCAAACCTCTTGCTGTGATATCCTCTCCTTTCTTATCCTCTAATTATTAGATTTTGTGGCAGGAATTTTTATTTACCGGTTCTTTCTACAAAAATCCGAGCATTACCTAAAGGCTTAATACCTAAATTCACTCATAATAATATTTAAAGATAACCTTTGGAATTGAGGGGCGGGAAAGGGGGGGTAAATACCTTCCTTTTCTTTCTCTTTTCCTCCCCACCCCCCCCTTTCCCCACCTCCCAAACCAGTTAGGTTTTGGCAAAGATCCCGTCCTCATGGATTCTGGACTTAATCCGAAAATAAGCTACATTAAAAGACTAACCAGAGTTCCTAGATAAGTCTGAAGCCTAATTCACACACCTGCCACTTACCTCTGTAATACACTTAACGCCCATGCTAGAGGACTTCAGGGCCAAAAACTATACATTTATATTCAGAAGCCTTGAACTACAATCCGGGGTACTGTGTCTGGTGGACTCCGGGTTCCCGCCCACCCAATTAGAGATCCTCTTCACTATCCTCTTGCTCGTGATCCTCCTTTTCTTTGTCCTCTTCTTCTTTGTCTTCTTCTTTGTCCTCTTCTTTGTCCTCTTCTTTGTCATCATCATCATCATCTTCTTCTTCTTCGTCGTCGTCATCGTCATCATCTTCATCTTCATCTTCATCATCGACTTCTTCCTGTTCTTCGGATGCAGAGTCAGACTGATTGTCGTTTTCCTGGTCGGCCTCGAGCTGGTAGGTTATCAGAGCATTACTGGACTCGGAGGAGAGCTTACTGCAGATCTCCGTGATCTGCTTGTTTTCCTCGATGATGTGCTGAAATATATCCAGGGTAGACTGGAGAGAAATGAGATCCTGATTGTAGCTGAGCCGCATCGAAATAATTTCATTCAGTCTTTCCATCTGGCACAGAATGAGCGAGACTCTGGAGGCGTCTCCCTTGAATGACACAATCTGCTTTCCAATCATTTCAAGCAAGACAGAGACCCAACCAGAGAGCTCCAAAAGTTTCATGGGGTTGTCTTCGATTCTGTTCATTACCTCCTCAAAGAGCTCCAGACAATCTTCGCTGGAAATCTGGCTCACTGAGCCTCTGATAATCTTAGGGTCGTTATAGGCCAACGCACTCTCCAGCATATTCTTGTCCTTGCTTTTGATGCCCTGCTTCAAAATACTCACAATTGTCACATTCTGATTAGTCGCACCTCGGAGGTCACCGGCTCCCTCCAGTACACCCCCGACAATCTGCTCAGTGCCTGCAGTATCCACCTTTCTCACCTTCTTGGGAGTAAACGACTCATCCCGCCCTACACGGCTCTCCATTCTGCCTTTCTTTCCACCTCCAAGCCCTGAACCGAAATTTTACCAACTAATAGCCTCTGGTAAGTGTCCTGCGGGTGACTAACCGGCAACCGAGGACCCCTAAACACACTAACTCGCTTTGAAACACAAATCTTAGAAAAAACTCTCACTCTAGGATTTTCAATCTCCCCTTGATTTTTAGCCTACTTTGTCAACGGATGACTCTGCCCCTTAACCTTGAAATTAACAGGCGCTTCCCGCCAAAACCTTCCCGCCTAACTGGCAATATTATCTATAATGATGGCGATTAATAAAAAGCAAGGATTGAGCTTGCATGTACGAAATCTAAAAGGGACAATAGGAAGCAGCAGCGAAAAGACACCTAGAGGTCTGGTATAAAGAGGTGAGGAGAGTTGTGAGGCGGCCGGGTAGGAGCTCAGTGTTGCTTAAGGCAGGGTCCTACGAGGAAATCAGGGCCACTAGGAGGCCTTTTGTAGCCCCAGTGTGGGGGCTGGTCCTAAAAGGGGGCGAGGAGAGTAGCTTGGGGAGCAGCGAGGGAGGCCGGGTCTTTCTCCCTCCCCCCCCAGGGAATTAGAGTTCAGATCGAGTTGGGGCTTCACGAGAGGTGATGAGGTCCATTTCTTTTGGTGGTGGCTCTGGTCCGGTGGCTGGCGGACAGGAGATCCTGACGCCAGATGACAGCAGCTACCAGATTTTGGGAGGCCAGGGGTTGGAGGAGGGCCCGCCCGACTTGCTGAAGTCCTCTCTTAATAGGGTATTCCCCAAAGAGGCCGATAGGAAGATTATACTGGAGAGTGACATTCCGTTGGTCATGCTATGTGGGCTTGGCAACAGTGGGAAGACTTCTATAGTCAGGGTGCTGTACGGCGGGGTATCTCCTCATGAAACAGTTTCTTCAGTTCCAACCAGCTCAGGGAGCATTACGCTAATTAAGAGCGAGTCCAAGCTATTTCCTTGCTTTGGGATCATTGACTTGCCCGGCACAGGCCAGATCCAGGACTCCTTACTGGGGAAGGAGATTATGAGTAAGGTCTCGTCTTTAGTTTTTGTGATTGATTCCCAAAACTACCCATACACTGCGGAGATCTTAATGGCAAAGAGGCTCTTCCAAAATGCTATCAAGGTGAAACCTAGCATATCATTTGAGATCTTCCTTCATAAGCTGGACCATGACACATTTAATCTAGATGGGGCACACTTAGAGTCCCAAAGAGATATTAGCGAGAAGATCACGAGCTTTATTTTCCAAAGCGGACTCGATGCCGACATTAGGTGCCACTCGACCTCCATCTACAACGACTCTCTATTGGAGGCCTTCAGCAGGGTGACACAAAAGATCTCCCCGTTCACTCACATACTTGAGAAGCTTCTCGACGTCCTGGTCGTTTCCTCCTCCTTGGAGAAGGCCTTCCTCATGGATATTTACTCCAAAACATTCATTGCCAGCGACTCCTCCATCTTTGATCCTATTGGATTCGAGCTCTTTGCGGACATTCTTAACGTCATTTCCGAAATTAACGAAATCTATGCACCTGACTGTTCATTATCCACGGACTCCCCCGGAATCTCCTGCTCCATCAACCTTGACTCCGGCCACCTTCTTCAAATCCAGTCGATCGACTACAATATCGTCGTTGTCTGTGCAGTCAGAAAGGAACACGTAAAGAATGCAGCACTAATCAACATCAACATTGACATCCTCAGACAAACGCTCATCCAAGAAATACTTTCTCCCTAGCTCCGGCCCTGCATTCTGCTCCGTAGTTGCCGCCAAAACTCCAAATTACTTTTTTGAACTGAATTAAGCTTTCCATCTTCATAAATAGCTACAAATACAACAGGATCTATGACTCATACATTTTAAAACCAATACATGCCTCCTGACCTGAGAGAACAACCCAATGCTCAGGATTTAGACACGAGCCAATTCGATACTTGGGAACTTAACGAGATATCGATCTCTCCCAAAACTAACGAACCTCCATTTGAAGACTCCACCAAACACAAACCGGACTCCAAATGCTCCTCCTGCGAACTATACCTCCGGAGAATAAACGGACTCGAAAACGAACTCCAAATACTCACCAACAACATCTACTCCCTCTTCAAAACCGCTAGAGAGGAAATCCAAAGAAAAGATAAACTAATCCAAGAAAAAGATGACCTCATTAAACAATTCAGAAAAACAAAATCAACCAAACAAACCAATAAATAACCTCCATCTAATCAACCACATACCTCTTTTTAATAATTCTTATTATACTGCCTAATTCCTCCAACCTACTTATTCACCTCTAACTACACCCTGCGTGTTATTATTACAAACCTAAACACCACTAAAAACATCCTCTAATATACAACAATACGATCATCCTCTTTTTTATTCTTCCTCCTCATCCTCTTCCTCTTCTCGTTCATTTTATCCTGCTGACGCGGTTCCCGCCCATCCGCACCCTGCCACTGGGTCCCCCATACAAATGGGAGATTTTTTAATTTATTATAAGAAAAAAAAGAGGCCCTGCTGGGAATCGAACCCAGATCACAGGAATCAGAATCCTGGGTGATAACCATTACACTACAGGGCCAACTAACGACTGGGCCTTAGATCTGAGCACATTTACTTCTCGTATGTATCCCTTGGAATATATAATAATGCATTCTTTTGTAAAAGAGAATCATAGTATTTATAATTTCTATATGGATCCTTCCAACGTATATCACTGTTAATATTAATAACCTTATTCCCTTTATTCATCGGTAACATAATATTTGCAGCAACTTCTGTACTATATTGTGGTAACACCGAATAATCAACCTTTGACACATTTTCATTTCCATTATAACTTGAAATATTTGCACTCTGGGATGAAGAACCATGAGCAATCCCACCATTACCATATGATGAGGCACTAATACTACCTCCCGGATATGCTCGGCCTTTATTATCCCTTTTATAATGATTTCTTGGTGATATATTATTTACTGATAAATAACCCATATTTTGACATTCAAATGGTGAACCATTCATATAATTGCCCTCCAAATTACTATTATCATTCTCATAATAACCTCTATTGTGGTAATTCTGAAATGCCTTTAGACCATACTTTTTCTTTTCAATATTTTTCTCCTCTGATGAACCAATTAAATCTGGATATAATAGTGAAATCATATACTTTTTGTGAAATTTAGATAGTAATATACGCATTAAATTTAGGACAATATTGATCTCATAAGTATCTGACTTTCCTGCGGACACATTTCTTATAGTCTTTATACACCATTCATATACACTTGTTATTTTTTTCTCTACTAGTAATTTATAAACTTGTCCACATATATCAATAATACTCATAGTTGGCTCACATGTTAATAATTCCCAATAGTTTTCCTTTTCTTGAGAAATATGACCCATTTGTCTTGGACTCATTACTACTGAAGCTCCCAAATAATTATTTGATCTTCCTATTCCATTTTCTATATTATTCTTACTAATAATATTATCATGAACATTTGTATTAATATTACAATAATCAATATAACCATAGTCAGTAAAATCAGTCACTCTTTTATTAATCATTCTCTGTGATAAGTTGACATCCGTATTTAATACATTTTCAAAATTCTGATCCGTATAATAATTCTCAGAATGCCCACTATATGTTATTCTTCTTCCAAATGTTAAATCCTTAACAAATGGAGACGCACTCGAACTTACTGCAATTGATCTTATTGAAGAAAATAACCGAATCTGATCCATTTGAGAAAGAGAATACAAGGATATTACTATTTCATGCTTTAAAACCCACATTAGACGGTTATACCAAATTTGCTGATCATTTTCAAATGTCTCCTCATTGACATCAAGAATACTCCCTGTACCCCTTATATTTGCCATAATCCGATTAATTAGTGATCTACACATTAATAGAGCATCCTCTCTATGCTTTGCAGTCTTTGTGTCAAAAATAGATTTTTCCATTATTAATATATCATCATATTTTAAAACTACTGGGGATTTTGTCCAGTTTCTTGATAACTTCATAAACTTCTCATCATAATTGTTATCAGTATTGCGATCCAGTAATATCTCATCCTCTGAAATACTTGAATCTTTTTGCTCAATGCAAAATAAATCATATACCATTTGTACCTGATAATCATGATCAATCTCCGTCTCTCTGTCTTGTAGATTTAAAGGGGGAAACATTAAATCCCTACATCCTAGTATAATCTTGCATCTTGTTGCCATCATTAACAACTTTATAGTAAACTTATGACTTGGACCAATAAATCCATCCAACTCTGGTATTGAATTTATTAATATTTTCAATGCACTATCATATCTACCACATCTTATTGTTGCTTCACCAATAATATATCTACATATGGATTCTAAATATATCTGCCTTGTATTTCTCTTAATTGTTGATCTTAGCATCTTTTCACCAACCACAATACATTGAGCATAATTACCCAATTGTAGTGACGACAATGCAATAAATCTTAAAGCAACTATAATCATCCAATGCATGGAATCATCTTCTGATACCTCACTTAATAGAGGAGTCAGTATTTTTTCAACATTTCTTGAGTTCAAATAACACTCTTGGTAATTACCATTCACAAAATGTAACACAGAAAAACACAATTGTAGCTTAATCAGAATCAAACAACTTCGATGGTTACCATATAATTGAAATACCAACTTCTTCATAAAGTTAAACTCTGTAGTTGCTTCCTCTAACTTATTATACTTTATTAAACATTGAACCTTTAATGAAATAATGAACACCTGATATTTGGGAATCTCTGGTGTACATGAAAATGCCAATTGACATATACTTAAGCACTCATCTAGCTTATTATGTTGTAATGCCAAGTAACCATTATTTAGTATCAGAAATAATACCCTCTCAATGCTTTCACCAATTAGTCTCTTAGCTATTACCAGAAAATATAAAGCCTTATAACAATCATAATGGAATTGGCACGTAATGTTATCCTCAATCTTACTCATCACTTTTTTGTCTTTTTCTTGAATAGGCTTACACATTGGATGACATGGAGTCGCAAATCCCTCCAAGCTTGCTCTCAGTGGTGTAATGTTTCCCATGGTCACTGTATTAATATATATGGGATTACATAGAATACTGGACGAAGAAAATAGATTCTCATCCAATTTATTGTTTTCTGGCTTTTTAGATGATGTTATAAATATTCGATTCCAAGTTGGTATTCGAAGCCTCCAAATATATCTGCAGAGTATTGTCTTACATATATTTATACTCTTCAATGTTCTAGGCACTACTATCTTGATTTTTGGAAAATAACCTCTAATTATTCCAGTTTCATTCCATGCCCATACCTGACCATTTGCACCTCTAGAGTAATGGTCATCTCTAAATTGACTTTCCAAATATGCGTTGGTCTGATTACTAAATAAGGTCAAAATAGGCATACTTTTTGAATCCGAGTTCTGCAATGCCTCGATGAATGATTCTCTTTTAAGCCTTTGCGTCTGTGCTAGCGTGTATTTTAAGTATTTGACTTGGGGAAATAAGTAATCAACTCCAATATTAATACCAGTAAAATCACAGAGATCATCTATCTTCAGTGGCAATCTTAGAGTACCATCTATGTTTACTACTTTTGTATTGAATTGCACCCCAAGGTGAAATTGTAGAGAATAAAATAGTGTGGTCAACTGTACATCCGATTTACTGAGAATGTTCTTATAGGCATTCAGGTGGAATCTTTTGATTGCTGATGGTATAATCTTCGAATTCCAATAAATATTGGATTCATCCGTGTTGCAAAGTATCTTATTCAAGTAGTCAACCAAAATGATCTGAATGGTCTCCTCATTTATCAGAGTTTGATCTCTGAATGAAATATGCATTTCTTCCTCCCATAACCTTTTAATTGTCCTTGCTACAATTTCCCTAATAGCTGTATTGCGTATTGGCTCAATAACCTTTCCTTGTGCAAGCTTTCCAAGCCCATAGTTCAAACTTATGCCATAGTTATGCAGGAGCTCCGTAATTTCCCATGGGTCGTGAAAACCAACATACAGCTCGTTGATTGTTGGCAGGAGGTCTTTTGTTAGACGAATTCTCATGGCTTGACTCGCATTATACAATAAATTGAGTCTCGAAGTCGACTTCTCCTTAACCCTTTTTGCTCCAAACTGCGAATCAAATCTTTCAGAAACATAATCATTTGTTGGGTCACCTGTATTCGAATTCAAAAACAAGGGGACAGAAACTGTGGAGGGCAGTGAGGAGTCGATGTATGTTATTATGAACTCCTCACGAAGCCTCCTTAGTGGCTGCACCTCCTGATTTTCATCAATATACACTGGAAGTAACTCCCCACAATGTCTTGTGATATATAGACCGTCAGACCTGTGCTGCCAAATTTTGAAGTTATATTTGATCCCATAATGCTCATATAAGTCGGTTGTCTCCATTGGGAATGGCCAGCCCTGTATGTTGAGCTGTTTTGCAATATAGTCCAGTTGATGAGCAAGCTCTGAGTTATAGGTCAGGAGAGAGTCGAACATAATGTTAACATCCTTTTTACTTTTTGAGTTCACAACATAAAGCTCATCTTTATGCTCATATTTATCATCCAGGGTAGAAATCATATTCTGTGGTATTAAAGCGGAGTAAAGTAAGTCTTTTAATACATCCTTAGGCTTTGGATTGAATGGAACCAATGGCTCACAAAAAACACTGTATCCCATATACTTGACAATCGCACAGATGGGAAGTGCAAATAAAGCCTTTGTACCAATTTGTATTAGAACATCACAAAAGGCCTTTTTGGAGTTAAACTCATTATTGTATAGTCTCTTCGCGATTTCTCTCGAGACTCCATGCTTCTTGCTTCCCAGTATGACCGTAAATACAATGCTATCAAAGATGAAAACGCGGTCATCCGCAAACAATGGATTATAAATACTCCACAAGTTCTCGTTTGAAGCCTTTGTTACCTCGTAATAAGCCTTGGCAATTCCGTAGTTAAATGTTGGCTGACAATGTATTAGGGCAACCGCTCCACTCCTGGCAGCTGCATAGAATTTACCTATTTCCTGGATAAATGATAAATCATGCTCAATGTATTTGGGGTCCTCCATTAATGTCTCCACTTTTGAATTTGCAATAGAATAGCCGTCTCTCCACACCCAATTCAATCGTTGATACCAATTATTACTCAGACATGATCTACTTGGAGGTCCCGGAGTCAAACTCGACTTTAAAGGATGGTCATCATCCACATCCCAACTTTGTGGTGGGGTTTCTAGTTCATTTGCCCCATCTGGAATGCCAATCAAATCTTGCGACTTAGACCTGGTCTCCACGGATCTTGTGCGCTTAAGCTTTAACTTCTGCTTTCCAATAAATATTGACGCCGTTTTTAGGAGGTTCAGATTTCTGCATGTTACTTCCTTCTCAAATGTCGTACTATTATTCTTATCCAGGATTTCCTCAAACCACAAATCGGGATTCACCTTCAACACATGTTTCTTGTTCCCCAGATATGCACTCGGAAATTCGGTAGCAATATTCTGCTCTGGCCTCTCGAATGAGTTCTCCAGGAATTCATTCGGAATCTCCACAACTGGAGGCCTCACCGACGACATTGTCAATCAACTTGACACACACCCCACAAAAGTCCAATTAAACTCACTCCTGCGAATTTCAAATGAATACCCCACAAAAATTCGCTCTGACTTTGTTGCTGCCACCAAAATTACCCACTTGCATGCACTTGCAACCTTTTCCTTGTATGCAACAAAATTAGCATAAAATTGCATGTAGCTCTACTTTGACATGGCGCCCAAAGTTGCCACATGATGGGCGCCAAATAATTGTATTGGTATAGAAGGCATGGGTGGTTTCACAATTACGGGGCAAGTTTTGACCCTGAATTTCTCGAGTTTTTGTGTACATAATTTAGTTTGTCATGTAGGGGTTAATGTCCATGTTTCATGAATTTGTGTATGGTCAATTGGCTCTTTTTTCATGGTTCGGCTTCACTCCGAAGTGGTCGGTCTTGAGACATCTTTTCCATTCGTATGTAGTGTTACTTTTTGTGAGGCTCGGTGTGAGCTGCCTCTGACTGTTGGCTCTTCACTAGAGCAGTACAGGCATTTTGTGGGCGACAGGGAGGGGGCCCGGCTGGTGATGGGCTAGAGATGAGGGAGACACAGTACGAGAGCAGAGCGGCTGGAGATAAAGGTCGGCTTTACAGCAGTGGTTGGGGGATTTTTGAGTGCAGGACGGCGCCGTGGCCAAGTGGGTGGAGAGTATTATATCAGGCAAAAAGAGTCAGTTTAATGCTAGTTAATGGGTAGTCAAGACACTGGTGTCGCAGCAAAAAAAATGTTCCAGGCGTTTTGTTATAAATTAGTAGAGTTTTTGAGGTCTAGGAAATTTTAATATTATGGCTCGTATGGAGCTCTCCAGCCAAAGGGACCTTAGCTAATTATTCATAGAAATAAATAAGCAAGTACGTACTTAAATGTACTTATTTTAATATAATAATTAAAAGAGCGCCTAATTTCCAAGGTTATTTAGTAGATGTTTTGATCAAAGTTGGGCTCCATTTTTGGAGCCAAAATAGAGACGATACTTGAAAGGACGAAAGGTCACTAATAGCAAAGTCCCGTTCAGATCAAGAAGAAAATCAGTTAATTAATCGAGATATCCGGTGGAGAGTTTGGAGTACGAAGGCAGAGAGTACGAAGCACTAGGTCTGGATCCAGAGGTAGAGTTTTGATCACATTGGAGAAATATGATCTTTTGCTCGTGGAGAGGTATTTGGTTGGAGTGAATGAACTCGAACATTTATCTGTTCATAGTATTGTTTGCTGTCTTTGTTAATGTTTATATTTGCCCTATATTGAATACAGAAACAACAAATCCAGGTGTTGTCCTAAGTTATGTACAGATTAAGTCGGTGGTAGGACATGGCCAAGGCTCAAGTTCAAATCCTTCTTCAGATCAAGGTTTAAGTTCGAGTCCGAGCTCAAGCTCAGGTTTGAGTACGAGCCAGAGTCAGGGTCCAAGTACGAGCTCGGGAACAGGCATAGGATCAGGATCAGGATCATTACAAGGCCCTTTATCACCCAATGAACGAAAGAGGAAGTTAAGTAGTGATTCCCACGATTCCGATTCGCAACATTCCGCACGCAGACTTCGTGTTGATGAGGGTGAGGCACCCTCTTGCTTTAACACATTGGAATTCTTATCAGAATCTCTGAGGGATGTTCAGCCGATTGATGTGCCTAAGCAGGCTACCGAGGAGCAGTTGTTGGAGATGATGCTTTTAGAGTTTGAGAAGAATGGAGTGAGTAGAGATGATGTTACGAGTGAGGATTTGGCCACGCTTGCCACTACTCTGGCTAAACAGTGCTATAAAAACTGGAAGAAGGTTAAGAAAAGTCTCAGGTCGCTAGAGCTGTCTCTTAGTGAGCTGGAGGAGAAGCGTAAGTGTTGTAATATGCTAGACGATGATGAATTAAGGTCATTCACTGAATTTCATTTGGAGATCGTCAATAAGCAAGAGCTTATCGTTCAATTGGAGAGGGATATTGCCAGTAACTATAAAAACTACTTGTTGATTAGGGAGAAATTCAACAGGCCAAGAAGGAGTCAAAGAATTCTCAATGCCCGCCAATCTGCTATGGCTTCCGGTTCCAGTTCAGCTTCCGGGCTTCAGACTTCA
Source organism: Cryptosporidium canis (assembly GCA_027243985.1). NCBI lineage: Eukaryota > Apicomplexa > Conoidasida > Eucoccidiorida > Cryptosporidiidae > Cryptosporidium > Cryptosporidium canis. The sequence continues at coordinate 24,369 of JAPCXC010000083.1, read as the reverse complement.
CAATCCCCAGATTACGATCCGGAGTTACCGCAGCCTGGTCCATCACATTCATTTCCACATCCACAGCAGCAGTCGGACCAGTCACATTTGTTACAACATCCACATTCAATTTCCCGTCCTCACACTCGCGCTTCACAGTCAGGTAGAGGTACATCGCCTTCCACTCGTGCTCAGTCAGGAAGAAAGAGGCACCGCAGACGTAGAAGGAGATTTTGATGAACAGTCCGAGTTTTATACTAGGGGGGTCACTACCCGGGCTACATTCTGACGGATGGGTTTGTCCAGGGGTATTTCAGAGTTTATATAGACCGGTTGTGGGATGTGATCAGCAGGTTTAAATAGATGAGGATACGGTTTTTCAAGACTTATGATTGTTTGGAATTAGAATCAGATTATAGACAATATGTAAACGATGGACAATGATTATGCATTCAAGTTGTGGTTTTAAAGTTGTTAATTACGGATGTTTATACACAAGATAATGATTAGAGGACGAAGTAATATTATAGTTGTGCCAGTACATTGTTTGATGGGGAATGGCAAGGAATAAGATATAAACCCCCTTTATAGGTTTATATGTTTTGTTGTTTCTTCCTCTCAAGAGAGGGAAGGAAAGCTATTGATTGCTATCTCGGAGACTCTGGCTATTTTGGTCTACGTACAGAGACCCAGTGTTTTGAGATTCTAAGTAATGGTATGGTATAAAATCGTAATGCATTAAAATATAAATTACATGCATCAGTATCGTTATATTTATTCGGATCCAGTAGCTATAAATCATTGCCTAAAGCTACTTCACATAGTATACAAAAGGACCACAACATTATAAATATTCAAAGCTGGTTGTTATGAAGTAGGGGGCGCGATTTATGCAATGTATTAATATATTTGTGAAGATACTTACATGGACTATATGAAGTTGTAATTCTTTGATAAGCCTTTGAATGACCTATTCAAAGCCAATTAGTTTATTTTTAGGTTTACAAAAACGAATTATTTATGGTTAAAGGACGTTTGAAAACCTCTTGTTTTCAATGTCTTCGATATTTATTCTGAATAGATAATATAGAACATATAACACAATTTATTTCTACCCTGGTTTATACTACCAATATGCTCCTTGTCATAGTATTAGGATGATTTAATATTTTGTGCATGTGGATAACATTTTTGGGTATTTCCAAAATTAGTCTAGAATTTCATTTAAAGAAGAAAGAGGGTAATGTTGTGGACAGAGATGATGTTAGGGTTTCAGACAGGTCAGAGTAGAGGGATTCTCAAGCTGTGACAAGGGAGTCTGGATGACAGGATAAATGCGAATTTAGCTCACGGACACACTGGGGAATTAGTGTCATAATTGAAACAAACCGCATGCACAATTTACCAGAATATATTACATGCATGTTTAGGCGGGCTCAATTCCCCACAGTTGCCATAGGTTAAAAGTAGCAAAAGGGTAGCAAAGAAAAAAAACAGGGAGCTGGAACGGGAAGACATCACAGATGTGAGGTTTCCCGGTTGAATGTAAACAAAATATAGAAATAGTCCTGGGAAGGTTTGGAAGAGTTGAGTTGGGTTAAAGAAGCTAGTTTTGCTCTAGAGGGACGGATAGCCAGGGTGGGGTCGTGCGAGCAGACAGAGAGTGGGCTTTTGCAGGGGAGGATTGGAAATAGAGAGGTAGACGGAGGAATTGAGTGGGTGGTTTGGGGCAGTTATAGTTGGAGACAGGGTTTGATAGGGAGTGGTTAGTAGAGTGTGGCTAAGGTTGTTTTGGGTACAGTAGTTTGACAGCGAGAGATTACAATGAAATGAGTACTGGAAGCAAGCGAACAATAAGGAGTGTTTATAGTGGAGGAGACCTTTCTGAGTCGGTGTTGAATTTGCCACTAACTCCGTATAGCGAGCAGTTTTTGGAGTACAAGCAAAAGTTGGACAAGGCGATATCTGATTTAAAGTTATTGGTTCAAGAGCAAATCAACAAGGATGATTGTTTGGATTTGAGTGAGGTTTTGGAGCATATTAGGTCAGCAACCAGCGGGGATGGATCGGAGGGACAAAAGGAGATAGGAGACCAAATTAAGCTTGACAAGTACTTTGGAGTGTATTTGGAGATAATTGGCTTGGAGGAAAGCAGGTCGGACATATTGGAGTGTTTTATAAAGTGGAAGAATGACCACTACTATACCAGATGGGAGGAGTTGAGTTCTCCTCCTCCGGAGATGAGGGTTCACTGGCTCAAGTTTAAGGACCAGATTTCAAAGATAATATTGGACAGCAGGAAGATAGGCACAAGGCCGTTGCCCAGGATGGTTGTTTCTGAGAGCAGGCCCACCAAGGGTGATTCTGGAGCAGAGTGTGATAGGGCGGACAAGATAGAGGATGAGGGATCGGGATCTGGATCATGGTCTGGACCTGGGCCTGAGTATGGACTGAGGCCGAACAATTCTGTCCCTGGGGAGGGGCAGAACAATGAGGGTGAGGCCCGGGTGGGTCCGACAGGTGGGGGTGTGAACGGGGAGGAGGCGGTAGATGAGAAGGGTAGAGGTCGGGGGAGGAGACAAAAGGAGAAGGGGTCTTCTGGGTTGTGGGGCCCAAAGACGGTTCCGAAGAGCAAGAGTAGGTATATAAGTGGGATATCAGCGGTTAGAGCCATTAGAAAGAGGACCTATAGTAGTAATGGGAGAATAAGGATGGGGGGGGAGAAGGACATTTGTGTTGGGAGTGCGGTGGAGGGGGAGAGTAAGGAGAATTGGCCGGGAGGTGGCGAGGAGCAGGTTAGGAACTTGAGGAAGTGGGAGAGGTTGGAGGAAAAGAGAAACGAGGTCAAGTTCAAGAAGTATTTGCTGGACAAAAAGGCTCTGGAGTTGAGGGGGAGGGAGACTCTTAAGATTGAGGCAGCCGATATTCTTGGAGACCCAACGAGGTGGTCAAGTAACTTCTCTCAGGGTTTTAGAGTTGCTTCTGTTTCCTCGGACAGGCCGGAGGAGGTTTCGGATTTATTCCAGAGGATAAAGAGGGAGGTTGATTCGATCCTGGAGGGTGCTCTCTCGGATAGTGACTTGGACACCTTGGGGGAGTTATGTAGGTCATTTTTGAGGGAGACTTTTGGCTACGAAGATTTCAGAGAGGGTCAGCTGGAGGCAATATATTCAGTGTTGTTGGGGGATGCAGGGGGTGGGGCCCACAAAAGAGGTGGCATACTCATCCTCCCGACAGGATACGGAAAGAGTCTCTGTTTTCAGTTTCTGTCGTTGCTTTTAAATAAGTGGTATCGGAAGGTTACACTGGTGGTTACGCCTTTGATATCGTTGATGCAGGACCAGCTCAGGAGTTTGGGGACAAATATAAGAGGAGCGATTTGGAACTCGAGCGTCTCCGTGGAGGAGAAGAAGTTCATGCTGGGGTTAATAGAGCAGGGGGGTCTGGATGTTTTGTTTGTGACCCCAGAAAGCATGTTTTCGACCTTTCTGACTAGGGGGTTGGTGGTGAGTCAGACTGGGGATGGAGGAGGGGCCGGCAGCCTTGATTTGTCTAGCAATAGAATTGGACTTTTGTGTGTGGACGAGGCACATTGTGTATGTGAGTGGGGTCATTCTTTCAGACCGAGCTATTACTCGTGCATAATGCGTTTAATTAATGACTTTAGGGTGGAGAGGGTGCTGGGGATTACGGCGACTGCTCCTTCTGGAATGTTGGATGAGTTGAGGGCTTTACTGCGGGTGGAGAGGGTGATACAGCCATACTCAAACCAAAAGATCCAGAGAGAGAATCTTCACTGTCGGGTTTTGCATTTGGACGCAATGAAGAGGAAGGCCTTGGACGATTTTAGTAGAGGGAGATTCAGCGTTACAAAGGTGCCCAAGGTGTATAACAATTACTCTTTGATTTGGGATCATATCAAGTACTCCTTAGGTGGGGGTTGCGACCGGGGTACTAATCCTTGTGCTGAAAGAGCCAGAGATTGCGAGGAGAGGGCCGAGACCCAGCTTCCAGAGAAGAGGAGAACAAGGAGGGAGGTTTGGTCCAAGTGCAAGAACATATTGATATACGTCTGGCAGAGATCGGAGGTGGAGGCAGTCACCAACTATTTGAGGACAAAGGGGGCCAATGCCTTGTATTATCACGGGATGATGAGCATGAACGAGAGGGAGATGGTCCAGAGGTCATTCATTCAGAACAAGACGAATATATTTGTGGCAACGACATCCTTTGGAATGGGCATAGACAAGAAGGATATCGATGCTGTCATACATTGGAATATGCCAAACTCTTTGGAGCAGTATATACAGGAGACCGGAAGGTGTGCGAGACAGCTGGACAAGTTAGGGGTATGCTTGATGCTGCTATCAGATGAAGATTATAGGAACAAGAGGCAGATAGTCTCGGCCTCACTGGTTGATAGGACGGCCCTGAGGTGCTTATTGCATGTTATTCTGGGCAAGTACAGGCTCGGTATTTGTCCAGGTCCAATTGAGGATTTTGGTCCGACCAGAGTGGATTTGGAGATTTTCCCGGTGGAGCTCTTCAAGACGATTTTGAATGTGAGGCAGGTCGAGGAGATCGAGGCGCTGCTGCACTATCTTAAGCCCTACTTGGACTACTTACTGGGCGTAAAATATGGGGGGAGCGGCGTCAGGGCGAGCTGGAATAGCTATATTAGGGGGAGTCCGTACCTGAAGATCAGGTGTTTTGAGGAGGATTTCTCCAGTATCAAGGAGAAGAGCAGTTTCTTCAGCTCGATTTCGGGCTTCTCGACCGAGAATTCTGGGGTAGTAACAGTTAACCTGCTGGAGGCTTCCACATGTCTGGGGAGGACTTTGGAGGAGGTCGAGGAGGCCATCGAGGCGGAGCGGAGTGTCTGGAGGATCTCTATTGAGAGGTTGACCAATAAGCAGTGCGTGATAATGGGTCAGACCTTGGTTAGGGAGGGCTCTCAGGGCGTTGGTTTGGATGAGAGCTCGCTCAAAAGGGGTTTCGGGGCCCTATTCTTGGTCCCCGATTCGGTCGAGTCTAGCTCTGGGACGAGCAAGGTTAAGATTAGGGAGAATTGGCTGGACATTTTGGTGGAGGATCTCCACAGGGAGCTGGTGGCCCGAAACTCGGACGAGCTTTGGAAGCTGGACATTGCGTACTTTTCCTTCCAAAAGTTCGGGATGGATAAGTCATGCAAGGATCCCATCTTAGAGGCGTACTTTGGCGATAGGAGGTCGGAGTTATATCGCAGGCTCTTCGGCCAGGAGCTGGGCTCTCGTCCGGAGTCCGCGTCTGGCGAGGAGCAGTATGGGGTCCTCCCGTCTCTGGAAAATCTCGAGGGGGTTTCCAAGCGCTTTGTCAAGGATCTCCTCCAGGGTTCTTGCGGAGACGACACCTTTGAGAGCATGATACAGGAGATTTGGATAGCGAAGTGGAACCAGGAGCAGCAGCAGGATTTCGCTCTTGGGAGGAGGGAGCTGGCGCAGCTGGACTCGCTGGTGGCTTGCTCCGACAAGAGCCGGGGGGCGGTTCCCGGGTCGGACGGTACGTCCATACAGGAGCAGCCGGAGGGGAGGGAGCCCAAGCCTGACGGGCTCCAGAGGATGGCTTCCTGCATAAGGTCGGGCGTGAGCTGTCTGCTGGGGACGTACCTTTCGCATTTGAGTCCGGTGCAGTGGGAGACCTACCGGATTTCGGTTGAGAGAGTGCTGTCTCACTTTTCAAGCAATGCACAAAAGGAGTCCAAGAGGAGGAGGAGAGAGGAGGCTCCGTCGGAGGGTGGCGACTCGGGGCCGGACTTCCGTCAGTACCTGAGCTTTGAGGAGTTCGACGTTGTCTTTCCGGCGGACATCGCGAGAATCCTGGTGGGAGTCACGTCTTTCAGATACTGCTACAAGGCCAAGGGGGGACTGAGGAGGGACGGCTCGGATAGCAGCGAGATCGTCTCCTCCAAGTTGTGGGGCAAGTTCAAAAGCATCCCGTACTCGGTGGTCTTGGGTATTTGCCAGGAAAGCCTAAGGGAGATCATCAGGAGCAAGCTAAGTTTAAAGACAGCTGATCAGTGAGTTATTAATTATGTAAGAGTTGAGCTATAGTGACTTGAGAGATTGGCTGGTCCGATTTGTCTCTTCTTTCCGTCCGTCTTTTAATGGGTACCTAAGTAAACAATGTGAGCGTCTGGAGTATGTCCGATACCTCATCAGTGGAGTGGAGAAAGTAGTTGGCCAGAGACGTGTGCTTGCCTATCACGACATTAAAGACTTCACACTTTGGAGAGTTTGGTGGGTCTTGGGAGACCATGTGCTCGGGACTCAGCCCAGACCTATTGGATCTTGAAAAGTGGTTGATCACAGAAAACATGTCTTCGTCGGATCTGTCGTCCCCGATGCAAAGGATCATCTCTAGAGGAGGGCTCTGGAGCCTCTTGTTGGCGTGCTCGCAGACAGAGAGGGAGCAAATTTGGTCCAGGACTGCCTGGACCGCCACTCCCTTGTTGATTCCCTGCAGACGGACCTCCACATAGTCATTCCCGGAAATAACATTAACAGGGAAGCTGATCAGGAGCTCATTCAGGTAGTTGGACAGCTCCTTGGCCTGCCAGGTCCCGAAGTAGGGCTCGCAGTACTTGAATTGGAAGATCAGGGCGGTCCCCTTGTTCTCAATGTAGGACCCCTGTGTCCTAAGCACATACTGCTCCATAAGCTGGAGAGTTATGTTCTTCCAGTCTGAGATGTTGTAGAGGTGCTGCTTCCCTGGCGTCAGGAACAACGCACTGCCGTGTCCATCTCCGTCATCCTTGCGTCCCTCCGTGTCTGTCCTCGTCTGGGGCCTTATGAGGTGGTTGCAGCAGTCATTGCACTCCGGCTCGCTGTCCTTGCACACCGAGTACACAGCCAGCGGAGTCTTGGCAGGCGGATGATGGTGGGGAGAGGGGGAGGATGAGGATGAGGAGGAGGAGGACGACGACTGGTCCTGGGACGCCGGGAAGATATTGAGCTGTCTCCAGACATTCGGGTGGACCGGGTCGATCGACTTGGGGAGCTTAAGGTAGTATCCGTGCTCGGCACACATTCCAATGTTATCAATCTCGCCAAACCATTCGTCAAGAAGGTGCTTCTCCCTCCCCGAGAAGATGATGATGACGTTGCTTGGAGAGCTGGACAGCTTCCTGAGAGCCTCGACCACCTGGACCGGAGGCGCGCACGAGATCTCGTTGGACAGATAGAGCTCACTGAGCTCGTCGCTCTCCTCCGATCCCTGCACGTTCCGGCTGCTCGCCAGACGCAGCTCCCTCTGTCCGTTGTCATCCACTCCCGGCTCCGCTTCCGCCTCTCTCGGGATGCCATTGAGTATGCTCGAGATGCTGGTGTTGGTTATCGAGTTCTCCAGATTCAGGGCCTCAATGCTGGTACAGTTGCTATTCACCGTGAACATCGTCTCGTGGTTGGAGCAAGAGGAGGACGACTCGAGGGACGGGGGTGACTCGTGGCCGGAGGTCGCAATGGCGGCTGGCGGGATGCAGATGTCCGGGGTGCAGGGGCTGTCCTCGGTACCTTTGCAGATCTCGACTCTACTGAGGCCGTGGCTGTCGTAGCGTCCGGAGCGACTCAGGGCTTTGTCCGCGTACATTTGGTCAGTCCGTCGGTCCGTCCTCCCTTTTCCCTCCCTGTTGGCAGATTGGTGGCTTCCGAGGAGCGAGCCTCCTCTCGCTCCGCCTCCGGAGGCCCTGAACCCGCCGCCGTCCTCTCCGGTAGCAGGGGTGCTGCAAAAGTTGGAGGAGCTGATTCTGTCAAAGAGGTGCCTGAAGTCAGGAGTGAGGGTCCCCTCGTTGTCGAGAAGGAACAGCCGGAGTCCTCTGCCGGATTTCTCGGCCTTCCTGTACACCTGGGAGAGCAGGTTGAGGCTCAGGTGCTGGGAGTTCAGGTTGATCCGGATGTCCTTGAGGGACGGCCCGATCCCAAAGGTCGTATTGTAAAAGTGGAGCATCTCCTTCTTCTTCCTTTCGGATAGAATGCACAAGTCCATGATGAACTCCTTGGCCCAGTTTACCGTGCTGTGGGACAAAAGGTACGCCTTGTCCATGTTCCAGTGGTGTCTCTTCTCCTGGAAAGTGCCCTTTTGGCAGCAGACAGCCTTGTCCAGGGTCTCCACCACGTTAATCATGTTCCAGGGATTGACTCTATATGGACTGGAGAGGGTGTTAGAACATCCCGTGAACTCGGAGATGATCAGAGACGGCAGGTCGCTTGGGTCCCTGAGTCTGCAGAATGGACCAGACAGCACGGTGTTGCCTCTGCCCGAGACTGCCCGTCCCGAGCCTCTCAGCCTCTCGTCATTCCCGCTGGACTCGCCGTTCTCCGACGAGGATGAGCCGCTGAAGGAGCTGGAGCTGGAGAGACTACCTCTCCCTGGACCCCTGAACCCACCTCCGGCTGCGGACACGCCCGTGCTGTTTAGCGGCGTCAGGGAGTCGTCCTTGCAGATAATATACTCAAATGGGTTAAGATTTAGTCCGTCTCTAACACTGGTATCGAAAAGACAGTCCCCAGAGAGGAATAGCGAGTACTTTTCCTCTTGAGTGACTGGGCCATACTTTAGCTCGATCACTGGGTTCCCAAAGGACTCCGAGCTGGAGTGCCGCTGGTTGATTTCATTGGAGAGAGACACCAAAGACTGGATCAGCTTGTCTCTCTTCTCTATGGTCAAAGTGTTGGTCGGGAAGATGTACTGGATGAGCACCACCGGCTGCTCCGCCTTAATATACGGGTAGTTTTGGAGGAAGTTGTCAAACGCCCTGAGCTTTAGCTGCAGTCCGCTCAGCTGGTCCAGCCTATCTATGGACACAAATATATAATGGCCCTTATACTTGTCTCTAATTCCCTGGGATCTATTCAGGATCTCCTTATTCAAAGCAATATTCTGGAGAATATCGTCACATTGTATGTGGACATGGCCAATTCTGACGATTGTTTCTAGCTTGTTGAGCTCCGATTCGAGGCTCGCGTTGGTCTTGACGGACCGGATGGAGGCAGCAGCAGTCTTGTCAATTCCGATCAGTCCGCCAGGTTTGAAGTAGTGATCCAGTCCGAGGAGGCGTTTGCAGGACGAAAGGAACTGCTTTGCGTAGGGGAAGAAGTGGAAGCCAACCAGGTCCGCCATCAGGATGCTTCTCAGAAGCTCCTCGCGAACCGGGAGGCATCTGAAGATCTCAAAGGAGGGAAAGGGGATGTGGAGGAAGAGCCCAATGTTCACCCCCTTGACTCTTCTGGTCAGGTACTGACAGAGCAAAAGTAGGTGGTAGTCGTTGATCCAGACCATGTCCATGTGCTCCGGAGACACGATCGGAGTGATCACGGAGGACCACAACATGTTCATTTGGTGGTATCTGCGCCACTGCTCGTGGTCAAAAGGAGCATTACTCAGCTCCTCCGGATTTAAAACATTATGAAAGAGTGGCCACATAAACAGCTGACAAAATTCATTAAATGATTCAAACTCGGTTTCTGGAGGGAAGACGGGGACGCAGTCAATGCTTTCAAGAAGTTCTCTGATCTCCTCCTTTTCGTCCTCTCGCTCAACATGGATTCCCGGCCACCCAATGAACTTGACCGTCTTGGCCAGCTCGTTTCGGTGGCCATGCAGAGTTCTCATGAGCGAGTGCTGGGAGGACTTCAGGCCGAACCGCAGCCTCCTCCTCTCCTCGCCCCCAGACAAGCACAGATGATCCTGGGACCCCACTGCACAGTCGGCCAAGTCACGGCCTGCCTCGCCACCTGACTCTGGGCCCTCCAAACGAACTATCTTGACGGGCAACTCCAGAGAAACTATGATCAGAGTGGACCGCGACTCCCTTCGCGTACGAAGCCACTCCTGCTCATCCTTGAGTATCTTGCTGAGCTCCTCCGCTCTGCTATTCACACTGTTGTTGCTAATCATCTTCTACTGAACTCAATCCTAATTCATAAATTAGCCTCTTTGCATTATGGGATTCCATCACACCTCGAAAATTCCACCTCCTGACTCCTCTTTGTCTTTGCAAACCCGAATCTCCGCCCCTTTGTCGCGAAGCCACTCTCTCTTGCACGTTCTTTCGAAGCTCTTCTGGCCTCTTTATTTCTTGCATGCACGCCTCCTGCTTCAGGCCCGTGCTCTAAAAAATCCATCCAGACTATCCAATGTAAATATATATATTTTTAAAACTCTTTTTTCCCTCTATCTTTTTTTTCCCACTTTTTTCCCTCCTTTCATTTTTTAACCATTTTTTCTTGTCTAACCTATATACCGGTATGCAGCATTCGAGACGAGACAAGACGTATGTGCACAAAAAATAGCATGTTAAGGGAGCGACGAGTGGAGGGGGGGTGGTGGGGGGATGATTGGTTGGTGAGTGAGAGAAATCGTATTAGTAATAATAATAAGGGAGAGAGTTAAAAAAAGGGTGTTGGTGCTTGGATGATAAAGGGCTTTAGGGTTTTAAGAAGGGAGGGAGCAATGAGCTGGGAGTAGGCGGTAAGGATGTTATCAGACAGATTGAGGGACTACCAAAGGTCAAGGTCCGGAGGGGCAGGTCGGAGGAGCGCAGTGGATGATATATTGGTTAAGGAGAGTAGGTGTTTAGGCGGATTTGGGTTAGATGTGGGATGTGCTAGTTTAGGGGTTGGAAGCGTGGGAGCAGGTGGCGGGCCAGGGTCTGAGGATGTTTCGAGTAGATTAAGTTACTCCCCGAGTGTGGCAAGTAATGATTCGAAGACTAAGTCAGATTATGTTCGGACTTTGAGGAGCCAGAGTAGAGTATATGGTAAGAGGGGTTTGATTTCAGATCAGGACGAGTTTGGTGGAGACGGTCCAGGCTGTGCCCAGAGACGGAGGATTCTGGGGGATTCGTCAGGATGCGACGGTTCAGGGCCAAATTCTCCGATGAGTGAGTTAAGAGTGCTAAATAAGAGGGTTTTAATTTCGTACAAGTACTACGACGTTTTGGAGTTGCAGCCAGGGAGCAGCTTGGAGTGCATCAAGAAGGCGTATAGAAAGAAGGCTTCAAAGCTTCATCCCGACAAGCAGAGATCTGTGAGTCAGGAGCAAAGGGAGCAGAGTCTGGCCAAATTTAGGCAGGTTCAGGAGTCTTATGAGTTTCTTAGTAACCCAAATAAGAAGGAGGTGTACGACGAGTATGGTGACGACATTATCAAGTATGGCTTCTTGGAACATTGGAATGATATGAAGGGAATCTTTGAGACAAAGGTACCTAATAATAGTAATAGTTGTAGTGGGGTATCTATGGATCAGAGCGTTATGAATAGTGGTAATCAGGGTAAATCAGGCAGATTTTCAGATTGGGAAGCCTTTTGGCAAGATCTACTAGTGTATTTATTCTTCAAGCCGGTACTGAAAAAGAGCTGTATTGAGCTTAGAGACTTGCCTTCGATGAACATATCGGTATGCAGCTACAGGACTCTAATAAGTAGCTCCTACTCGTACTTGAGGAGGCTTCTAAGTATGCCGAGTAGGCTTTTTGGGGACCCGGTGGTGATTAAGCTGGATCCACAGGATATCTCGGCCTCATCAAGCAAGACCTTGCCTGTATTGAAGAAGGGGCTCTTTTCGAGACTGGCGGATCACTATAGCTCACAGAGCTCCAAGATCCCGGATAGCTTCTTCAGTGCCCAGGTTATCGGATCTGACCCAAGCTGTCTTCAAGTTAACAGAGACTCTGTGGGTCTGAAGGGTGCGTCCAACAGAGGCACAGGGACCTCAAAGGATAAGGCCTTTGGCGCAATCTTTTGCGAGAGCGAGCAGGGCTGGGCCAAATTCCTGAGTCTATCCAGGAGGGAGTTCGAGAACAAGAGCGAGGGAAGCAATAACTTCAAGAGAAGACTGAAGGAGATCCAGGCGGAGTTCGACTGGATAATTCTCGTCTTCGTCTCCGAGGAACAGCTACCAACGCAAGACCAAGAGCTTTTATTGGACTACTACAACATTAAGGACGATATTAAAGAAACTAAGAGCTGTGAGAACCTCCCCACAGACCTAGACATCATTGAACAGACAGCCGAGGCCTCGGATAGCTCAGACATATTTCCGTGCCTCATTCTCAAACCAAAGAGCTCCAACACGTCCACGGGAAGCTCCGACATCTCATACTCCAGACCATCCAACACACAAATCAATCAAATAATCAGACAACTCGACCTGCTTTCAAATATTCAAGAAAACCTCCCAACTCACCCCATGATTGAATTTATTTCAAATGGCGAACCGGCGCCAAGTGTGGGGAATGGCGGGTCTGCCAGCCAATGACGTGGTGCATGTTTGGGCGGGCTCGCGGGCGGGGTGGGAGGAGGTTAGGAGAGCAGATCCCAGATGGAGATGGTGTTAGAGGCAGCGGCGAACAGGTTGGACGTGGTGGAGAACTGAATGGAACTGACTTCCGAGGAGTGGAACCTGAATGTTTTGATGAGGTCCATGGACTTGTTTTCGAAGATGTCCATGTTTGTGTTTATGGAGTTGGAGGTGACCGTGAGGAGTGCGTCGGATCGGACGGACATTTTGTCAATGACGTGTTTGGAGGTGATTTCTTTGATGGGATGATCGAAGCAGTTTCTGTTAAAGACTCGGAGCTTTGAGTCAAAGCTGGAAATCCAGAGGCGGTTGAAGGACCTCTTGATAGATAGTATAGGAGAGCCCATGGTAACGTTTTGAAAGTAGACATGGGACTCGGGCTTTCTTAGGTCCCAGATGACAACGTTGCCGGACTCGAATCCCAGTAGTAGAGAGTGCTCATTTAGGGACTCAATTTCTATAAGCTGATCGCTACTTTCTGTGGGGAACTTGAAGACGACCTCCTCCCTCTTTGGGCAGTTCAGGCCAATTACGAGTATATTGTCTTTTCTGGGAAAGACAATGCTTTCCTTGGATGGGAGAATCATCATTTTTGCAAGAGAATAATCGGTACCACTTAGATCAAATTGTCTATACTTTTCAGTTTGATCAACTAGATATATTTGTCCCTTTCTGTTTTGCACGTAAATGGTCTTGCTCTCATCGTCGTAGATTGTCTTTATAATGGGCAGCCCAAGACCCATGTCTACGCTAGAGCTGCACCTCATGCTCTCCAGACTCCAAAAGTCCAGGACTCCTGACACGTTCCCGGAAACCAAAACGCTGTCCAGCTGGATGAACTCCAGACTCAAGATCGTCTGGTTCCCCGTCAGCTTCCTCAGTAGCTTTATTGGGGCCTCCTCCCCCGCCTCGCTAATTAGCCCCTTTTGTCTGCTTTGCATTCTTTCTGTCGAACCTGGGCTCCCTACTTACCCCAGGCTTTGGGCCTAATTTCCGCATTTTCCGCTCTCCTCCCCAATTCGGCCCCTGGTCAGACTGACTCCGCGGCCCGCCGCACCACGCACCGCCCGCCCGATGCATGCGGTACCCGCAAACCGGTACTAGGCAATCCTATATAGTCATTTAAAGAAACGGAGAGGAAACATCAATTACTACTTACTGAACTATATTTTAATTACTATAAGGTATAATGTTAAATAGAGCCGCTTTGGGGAGCAAGCTATTTAGTGATCTCTAGGCGAGAAGACATTAATTCGGGCAGCCTGGGACGTCTCTCTCAAGCTGCACAAGGCGTCCGGTGCGCCGTCACATTAGTGTTGCTGGGGGCCGGGGCTCTCAATGGCCTCGATCTTCCAGTCGACAGAGTGGCCCCTGGAGTAGAGAAAGTTGAGGAAGTCGTTCCAGGATCCGCTTTTTTTTAGATTTAGATGCTTCAGGAATAGCTCGAGAGCCGTCTTGGCATCAACAATGGAGTCGTGGACTTCAGTCTGGATGTTCTTGTTCAAAACAAACTTGGCCAGGAACTTGAGGCTGATGTATCTTTCATCCGGGAGTCTGTAGATCTCAACGGTGTCTATAATCTGGTACGGGGGCACATAGATGTTGATGATCTTGAAGTCGCTGGGGAGGGCATGTCCAATAAAGACAACCCCAGCGTCCACCAGGAACTGCAGCTTCTTAAGAATGCAGGACTTGCTCGTGAGGAAGTGAGACGAGGTCTTCGGGTCCAGATCCCCGGGCCTGACTCCAGAGTACTTGGTCAGGTAGTCCCTGGGCTGCTGACTGTTTGACCCATACGAGACGTAGTGGTCCATGATCAGTCCTTTCTTGTCATTGATCTCCACGTTCTCGTTGGCGCCAGTCAGAGATATCTTACCACATCGTACTATGGATACCCTCGCCAGAGAAAGCTGTGACTTCTTCAGGATCTCCTTGGTCCCATCTGATCTCACAACAAACTGCTCAACGTCCAGGGCCACGTACTCCGAGTCCAGTGCGACGACCATCGGGGAGTTGTTGATGAACTCCGAGTGGCTCCCCGTGTTCAGGAAGCGCTCGCAGATCTCCCTCGGCCTGGTCAGGAGTCCTCTGGAAAATGGGTACCTTATAAAGTAATTGAGACAGAGAATTGAGAGCTCCTCCGGTGTGAAAGGCTGCTGGTCGCTAATTTGGCTGGGGTCCGGATGCTCCGACAAGTTCCTCTCGTTCTTCATCAATCTCAATATTGACTCCAACTGCTGTAGCACGTGATCATGTATAGGCCTTGGGTACCTCCAAGGCACTCTAAACTTTATTCCATAAATCTCAATCACGTCCGAGTCGAGTCCCCTGCCTGTCTCTGGCTCCAGACCGGCTCCATGTCCGCCAGGGACTCTGCTATTGCCACCGCCACTACCTCCTCCTCTTCTCTCCTCGTCCTTGTCGACCCCGACCCTCTCTCTCCCGGAGGCCCTCCTGACGAGACGAATCATCTCCTCCTGACTTAGGCTTGGCTGGAAGTCCAGACATGGGTACCTGCCAAAGAGGTAATTCCGCAGGACACCCCTCTTGTCCGAGTAAAACAAAAAGGACGGGAGCTTCCAGCAGGAGGAGAAGTTGACCACCTCGCTCTTGTTGGTCACTGGGTGAATGGACGAGCCGTTGATCATGTACCACTTGTCCTGCAAACTGTTCATCTCGTTAAACAGCAGCTTGTGCTTAACATACATGCAAAAATGGGTACCCGAGGGAAGCTGGATTGAGCAACCCTGGTACACCCCAAATATTACCGCAACCAGCTCGTAGTCCTGGGAGCTCCCCTGCTCCACGCCCCCCCGCTCGACCGGGAGCTCGCCCTGCTGCTCCACCAACAGACTGGACCTGTCAACCTGGATGATGTCTATCCCGCCAGAGCTCTCGCAGTGGTCCCCACTCTGAGAGCTGAAGCCCTTTCTCAGCTTGGAGAACCGGATCTCCATGGGAATAGAGTACTCCGCGCTGGTAAGGTACTCGTGGCCCATACCTGGGCCTCCTCCAGCCACAGCCACGTGGGCCTGGCTCTGACTCTTGGCCATCTCATCCTGCTCCTCCGGGGACATCCCTCCGTACTCGCTCCAGTGTTTGGCCGACTGAATGTTACACGCGAGAACGAGGACCTGCGGGAGCTTCGTTATGCACCTCACGTGCTGGCAGGCTGTCGAGATCCCACACTCCTTGCAAAAGCTTCTCCCCGCAATAATCCGAAGGAGATTCGAGTTCAAAGCCCGCAGGAACCTCTCCGTCCTCAGCCTCTGGATGATGGACGGCCCGTCCCCCCTCCCTGACCTGGATGGGTCCAGCCCGTGGTGGTAGAACATCGTGTTGTGGGCCAGCAGGTGGCTGGCGGGGATGCTCAGGAACGAAATGGCATGGGTGGACTTAAACGAGTGCTTAGACTGCACGCAGCTGCTGATTGTGGTGACCTCAATGCCAAACAGCGAGTCCACAAGCCGCTCGATCCCGTGATCCTGCAGTCGGGACGTCCCGACCTCCGTCCCCAGCACACCGCCCTCGAGGTCGGCCCACCAGCCCGAGAGGTGACGGGCCGACCTCATGTCCCTCCTGAGGTTCTCCAGGAAGAACCTCCAGAAGATCTCGGTCTTTCTAATCTGGCTAAAGGCCGCTGGTGGGAGGTGAGTCGTTGCCGGGACCCCACCAGAATTCGCATCCTCGTAACCCCAATTAGTTGGAGTATTGGATCCGGTACCTGCACCTCCATATCGCATTGAGCTATATCCCGGGCCTCCTGGGCCTCCAGGATTAGCCACGGCCCCAGACTGAGCGGTCTGGACACCCATTTGGCCGTGCTGGCCCTCCTCCGAGTCGATCCCCAGGTGCTTAATCTCCGGGATGTGTCTTATCGTCCTCAGGATGTTCAGGGTGTAGATGGAGTTGAGGATCACGCACGGAAACAAGTCGGGATTCCTGCCCTTGCCGATCTTCAAGTTGTGCTTGCAGCTGTACAACATGAAGGTTAAGTGGACGAGCTCGCACGCAAGACAAAACTCAGAAGTGCAGCCCGGAACGTGGACGAGAAGAATCTCGTAGGAAAGTCTCGGCATGAACGAAAACAACATGAAGAACGGCTGAGTGAAGTCCAGGGTATCGTTGTCGAACTCTATCGAAACCAACCCCTCCCCTACTGATGACTGATCCTCCTCCGCCCTGGAGACCATCTGTGCGTCCACTCCATTCGGAAGGGACGTCGGAGCTGCACTGCCACCCCCAAATGACAATCCACTCTGAGAAGAAGCTCCAATTACTGAGCCCTCTCCTGAAACCCCACCACCAATCAACCTCCGACCCTTTGACTTTTCCCGCCTATTCGGGTTGAGCCTCGGCTTATAGTGGAACCTGGTGGGGACAAGAGAGAGGCTCCTTGTGTGGGAGCTTTCGGGGGAGCCGCCCAGTAGGGCTCCCGCGGAGTGCAACGGAACGGCCCTCCTCTTCTTATAGTACCAGATGGGCATGGCCCCTCTCAGACACAGGAGCGGGACGCCGTAGACCAGGTTGTTTCTCTTGTACTTGGCGGTGTCTGGGTTCACCGCGACCTTGATGAAGTCGACCATCCTGAACTCCAGTCCCTTGAGTCGGTGATAGTCCAGCTCCGGCCTCACCTCCCGGATGTAGTCCAGGGAAAACGCCAGCCCCCCTCCGCCGGGGTGCCCATATTTGGCCTCTCCGCTCTCGGCCTGCTCCGATGTGGCGGGCTGCCCCGCCCCGCCTCTGTGCGCGCTTCTTGTTGCATGCACCGGGCCCTGCAGGCCTGGTGGGCTTTTTGCCAGGTCGGTCTGGAGGCCTGCTGGCAAGTCGGCTTGTCTGGAGAGAACTCTAGTCTTGACGATGGAGAGGCCGTGCGGGAGCTCGTCCGAGGACTTGGACGTGTTCCAACCGAGCTCGGTCTGGATCCGCCGGATGTGGTCTAGGTCGAACTTGTTGCTAAAGCTGACCAGGGCGTCGTCCCTGATGTTGAGCTTTCCGCTGTGCAGCTTCTCGATCACGGGGGGGATTCCGACTGAGTTCAGCGAGTCGTAGGCTACCACGGGCCGTCCCTGTAGGTACCTGAGCGCCACCGTTAGGTTTGGGACCGTCTGGTGGTTGATGTTGTGGGTGGCCGGCTTAGTTACTGGATTGGACGCGATCCCCATCAAGGTCTGGATGGACTTGACGTACGAGTAGTTGTAGAGGGGGGCGTTCTGCTGTCTCCCGAAATCCCCCTCCAGACCCGTCCCCGGTATGCTCAGGTTGGGAAGCGGGTACGACTGGAAGACGCTGAAGGAGTGCTGGTGGCCTTGGTGGTTGAGGGTCGAGCCCGAGCCCGAGCCCGAACCCGATACAGGGCCAGGGACTGAGCCCGAGCCGTGCTGCTGATCCAACTTCGCGCCGATCGCCGAGCTCGAGGAGGCGTTCGCCCTACTGGAGGGCGTCGAGCCCATCCCGCCGCCCGCGTGGGGCCTCTGCATCGTGTGGATGGAGCCTGAGGTATCTGCCAAAATCAGGTAATTGCTCGAGGAGCTAAAGCTGAGATTCGACAGAGGAACCGACGGGGTGGCGTAGAACTCCATGTGGTCCAAGTTGGAGCGGTAGATCTGCCACTGGCCGTTGTTCCCAATGATGTACAAGTCTTCAAAATCAGGGGCGGTAACGGCACCTGCAGATATTGCCAGAGAGTTATCACTCCAGGCAATATTGATTGGTCCGGGTGAAAATGAAATGTTCTTTCTGGGCCGGAACTTCCTGGTATCGTATAGTCTAACAACGGAGTCCCTCGTCAAGTTGGTCAAGTCTAAATTCTTCTTGTAGATCATCATCTCCGGTGACGTGGAGACCTCCCCCGGGTGGATCCTGATCAAGTCGAGCACAGGAAGCCCGCAGACTCCTCCCACGGAGCTGAGCAGCTCGTCGGACGAGATTTTCCGACTCGAGATGGTGCTAGTTATGATCGCAACGGTGTACTCGTTAACTGCCAGCCCCGAGACGAGCGTCTCGCTGCCTCCCGAGCCCGTGGGGTGGATCTGGATAGTGTGGCCTAGTCTGGGAAGCCTCGTGTCCGCGATCCCAAGCATGTTGAGTCCACCCACGATAAAGCTGGAGGAGCTTGCTGAGCTCTTTATACAGCTTATGCTCCCGCTATAGGGAATGCTGTGTATTGGACGCACCTCATGCAAATCCACAATAGAGACACCTTTACCAGTACCGATACCTAAAATTGGATGATTACTCATCATATAGGACTGATATCTATTGGAGTCACAGCATAATATCTTTGAACTTTGTTGTTTGTCGCTTGCTAGCGTGTTATAGGAGTGTGAGGATATCGGAGCTCCTCCTCTAGAGTAGACTCCTATCCCGGTATTGGTAACGGTATAGAGATGTGAGGAGGACGGGAATCCCATGTAAACCACGTTATCACGCACCAGTCCGCTCCCAGATACAGAATCCGCAACTCCCACCGGAAACGCCGTGTACCTACTGCAGTGAGGGAACCTAAAGGAGCTTAGAAACCCGTTGGTCCAGCCCAGCCAAAGCAGCTCGTAGAAAGGGTCGCAGTAAATAGAGGAGATGAACGGCCGGACCCTCCTGTTGCTGGAGTGAGAGGCGAAGAGCCCAATCATATTGTAGCTTGTATAGGTCTCCCAGCCCCAGGGGGCCTGGCCCATCCCTCCGTCCAAATGCCCAGCTCCAACACCACCAAAGTGGTCATAGTAGCTCATAGAGGACCTGCCTCCGGCCATGCCCGCCAAGCCGTGGTTCACCTCCGATTTGTAATAGACGCTCCCCTTGTTCGGGTCACGGCCGTCAAATGACCCAACTGCTCCCAGATCTCCGGCCGCCTCCCCCTGGGCAACCTTTCTGCCAGAGCCCCCTGGGTTATTTGAGGCAGAGTCCAAGCCAACCACTCCACTCAGAAAAGAGTCCTCATAGTCTCCTTCTGAATATAAAAGCCTGTTCTGCATGTATCTTATCTTTCAGAGTAACTATTCTTTGCCCACAGGATTGCATTACCTTTTTCCTAGGCTCTCAAAAACCACCCTGGCTACTAGAGTCTCTTTCATCTAGTCCCTTGCGAACTTTACAGCCTCTATCTTCTCTTCCAAGCTCCCACAAATCCAGCTGCTCTCCCTCCGATTGCATACACTCTCTCAAAATCCCTCTGGAATCTCTATAACACAATAATTGACCCAATTTTCCTTCCTACTTTTGCATCCACCTATTACCTCCGTTTTCGGCTTTTTCTTTGCTTATTTTCCCCCTCCTGTCCGCATCTTCTCTGCAAACTTCGTGAGGGGGCACTTTCCCGCGCGCGCCAACCTGTCTTATTAATCTTGAATTTTTGGCACCTGGCCCATTCTTTTGGAGTTTGGCTCCCGGGAAGATCTCGAGTTACCCATTTTGGTTTGTGCGTGACTATGTGTGAGCGATGCTCAAGTTTCTCTTGCTTGTGAATAAGCAGGGCCAAATCCGACTCAGCCAGTACTACGCCCAGGTTACGAGGGATGAGAGGTTCGTTTTGGAGGGACAACTCATCCGAAAGTGCCTGCTCAAGGGGAAGAACCAGTGCCCGTTCATGGAGTTTAATAACTATAAGGTGAGCTTACCGTGTGTCCGCCGCCCTGACTCAGACTTTACTCGCCTCTTTGCGACTTCACTGCAGATCGTTTTTAGGAGATACGCCTCTCTCTACTTCATACTGGGGCTTGAGAACTCCGATACTGTGGTAAGTTCTGCGGCCTCTCCGTGCTCACAGTTTGTCTAGCCAGTCCCACTCGCTACTCGCCCACTATCCAACAGAACGAGCTCTCCTACTACGAGCTTATACACTTCATTGTCGAGACCCTCGACAAGTACTTTGAGAACGTCGTAAGTTTCTACTCCCCTTGCTCCCCCCACCCTCTCTCATCGGCCCTAACTAAACCTGTTTCCAGTGCGAACTGGACATCATGTTTAATCTAGATAAAGCTCACATCATTATTGAGGAGATTATCATGTCTGGAAGAATTGCAGAAACGAACAAGTCCAACATCATGCAGTACATGGGTCTGCTAGAAAGTGCCGCCCAGAACAACGACGACATCAACTCTATGATCATGTCTGTCAAAAGATAGCCAACTAGCTGGCATCTACACTCACATGCCTAATTTTCATTCTCTTCCTTGCTTTTCCTCTTGCTCATCCTTTCCTCACCCCTACTCCCACCCCCTCCGCATGTTTGGGCGGGCTCCCCCGGAGGCCGGTATAGCCAAGGTCCAGAGGCTGGCCAAGATTTGGCCGGTCTCTGGATTCGTGTGCCAAAAATATGAGGGATGCATTGCTGAAAACTAGAGTAATACATGTAGGTTTTGGACGTTTTGAGCGACCCATCAGGGGTTGTGTCACCTTTGCTGATAACTCATCCAACTGTTTACCCACAAATTCCGGAATTAGTGTCTTTCAGAGGTGCTTAACCAACTACAGAGTGTAAGTTTGGCTCCGTTCTGGAGTCTTGATGGCCCAGACGAGATGAGGAACTGGAGGACCGGACAACTGACTCCCGAACGTTTGGTTTTAGGAGAAGTTCATAAGATCGAACATTGCAAAGCAAATCCTGGAGAACTCATGTGAGGCTATGCATGAGATCTTGGATACCTCGTGTCTACACTCCAGGTCGAATAGGGGCTCCCCAATTTATCTGGACTCGGATTTGAATCTGGAGGGGAAGATGATCTTCCACAGGTTCCACAAGCGAAAGTGGAAGATGTGCGTGGATTCCAGCAAGACAAGGATCTTTAGGATGAGGAGGGGCCCAAATGGAAGAGTGGTCTCGACCAATATCCAGCTGGGCCCAAACCACAAAATAAGGATCGAGGCCATTGACTGTCTAGGATGCAGGATCGAGAACCCTGATCTCGCGGAGACTAGAGACCCCAGGAGTGGCTGTCTGATCAAGAAGGATGAGTTCGGACGCTAGTCCACGGATAGACAAGAGGGAGGGAGAAAGTATGACAAGAAGGACTATAATGCTTAATTATCCCAAATCTAAAAGGCGCAGCTCACGCTTCCTAACTGGAGCCAGGACCTTTCAACCGCGTCCGGCCCCCTGACTAGCCGAACAACTACTGGTTACGGTGGTGGTGATGATGATGGTGGTGGTGGTGGCCACAGCCGTGGCTCCCTTGGCACTTGGCTGCTCCGTGGGCCCCCAGGAACTGCCCCATCCCGTAGTTGTACGGATTTAGACGCGGAAGTAGGTCCATCGGGAAGAATCCCCAAACGGATCTGGTCGCGGGAGCATTGCTGATCTTCGGATATACTTGCTGATCGGACGGGTTAATTTGATACGGAATTGGCGTCGGGGCCGAGCTGGGGATCAGAGGAACGTACGGAGTGCGGGACTGATCCTCCCTCAAGCCTGGAGTCTGGGCTCTGCCTCCAGCCACCCCGGGACTCGGCATAAAGGTGGAGCCCACGTTATGCGAGGGGCCCCCGACCTCCATGGAGGACGGTGAGAAGCTGTGAATGAAAAACTTCTCGGGCGCCCTGTTGGTGTTCTTGATGACGATCTCCGACTGGTCCTGGAGCGTCGAGCTGTGGCTCACCTCCTGGCTAAGCCTCCAGAGCCTCTTTGCCATGCGTGTGGAATCCACCAGTGCTAGTATGTGGACTACCAACAGAGAGTTTGCCAATAAAAGTAGGTAGAATCCCCAGCCCAGGGAGCCACTGGACGGCTCAATGGTGAAGACTGGAGTGTCTGATGTGAATGAGAGTATGTCCCGCAGAGATTGGCTCAGGTAGATGATCAGGACCGTAGAGAGGCAAACACCCAGCAGGGCCAGAATGTTGAATATAATCGAGACGACGGCCAGACCAATCCTGGGCCTGAATTTAAGTATTATCTCAGAGCTAGCAGACTCTGGCCTGGCTGTGTCCACCTTGAAGCTCCTGCTATACAGCATTAGAAACACCACCCCCAGAATAATGGCCGAGGCTGAGGCTAACAGGGCCAAGAACACGAGGTTTAGAGAGCCAGTCAAGGCGACTGCATCGTCACAAGACTTCTCCAGAAACCCGTACCTGGCTGGGGGATTACATATCGCCTGGACCACGTTTGACAAGCCTCCGTGGATCTCCTTAATGCCGTTGACGCAAAACCCAATAAACTGCTTACTCCTAGAGGAGCAGTTTAGGGTTATATATAGCTGATTTGGGGTAAGCTCCCACGAGAGAAGAACCCCGTCAAACATGACCCAGTTTTGGACCAACATGACCCCCCCAAAGGCACATCCTGCAAGCTAATGAAGTTAAATGAAACATATGATTAAGGTATCGGCTATATCGGGAAAGCAAGGCTCCCTGTCCCGGTCTCCGTGACTCCAACTTACCAGTGTAGCAATGACCAGGCTTGCCAGATTGGCAATCACCACTCCCTTTTTGAACATCTTGACCAGAATAACCAAAGATAAAGCTCCTGTGTATCTCCTGTAACTGCTGTGCTCCTAAATGCACATGCGTATGTTTACATATATGTATGTACACGCTGTCCCTTTCTCCAACTAAATATCCCAAAGCCACTGCTCCCAGCTGTCTGACAATCCTGCTGAACCGACTTGCTCCGTTAAATTAAATATAAACGAATTATCCTTGACTTAATTATTTTCTACTTGACTCTTGCTCCACAATTTCTTTTTTTTCCTCCATTTATACTCGTTCCCTCTTAAGGCTATATAAATATCTTAAAATAGTTTCCCGCCTAAATTATAAATTTAGCCGGTACTGGTAAAATTGCATATTTGCAAGTCCGGTGTGCAGGGAGGAGTGAGGAGAGGGGAGATGAGGTACGCCGAGTAATACGGGGGCAGTTAGCGGGTATATAGGGGTTTATCTACTAGTAGGAGGGCTTCTTTTCGTCCGGACTCTCTTTTTCCTCTCAGTGTCTTTGGAACTGGATGGATTTGGAGGGCCGGGAGATTTCTTTTTCTTGAGGCACGAAAGGGGATTCGGATTTTTCTTCCTTCTGCTCTTTGTCCTGAAGTGGATGTTGGGGGTTAAAAGCAAGGGTGGGGATCGCAAGGAGTGGGAACTTACTTGGAGTCTTTGCTTAGATCAGCGCTATCTGGGCCTTCCTTCAGGGAGGGGATAAGCGAGTGCTCCCACTGCTGAGGCCCCATCCTGGACTCCTCAGAAATGGACTGCTGGCTGCAGGAGGCTGCGGACGGCTGCTCAAGAATGGGGACCTGGTTGTACAGGTATATTAGGGGGACTCCGGGGATCTTTTGGAGCTTCCTCCTCAAAAGAGGGTCCTGTGAGGCAACCATGAACTTCTTGGAGTTGTTGTTCCTCGAGATGACGTCCAGGATGCACCTAAAGGAGTCGAACGTGCGTGTGGCCTTGGAGCTGGCCTCGGCCGGCCCCTCAGAAGGAGCCTCCTTTTCAGAATCCCCCTCGTGGTCTGAGGAAACGTCCAAACTGTTGGTGGAGAGGGAGATCCTCAGCCCATTGGCCGAGCTCTCCTCGCCACAGTAGGTGTGGCCGCACTTGTGTCTGAAGTACCCCCTGGCAATCAGCTTGGCGCCAGAGAAGTCCGCCATCTTGCCCTCAGCACCGCAAAGCATCTCAATCTCCTTGAATATGCAATCCGTTACAATGGGAGTGGCCTTCCCGTTCAGAATCTTCGGGAGCTGTTCCTTTATATGTATCTTGTTCTTCAAGGCCGCCATGATGAATGTCCCGTCAACTATAACAGGTGAAAGTTAACAAGGCTCCCAACCAATGACTAGGAGAGAACTGCGTCCGACCTGGAGGAGTCCCAGGCACTCCTCTGCAAACCAGCTAATGACGCCTGATGTCCGTCTCCTGGCCACAAACAAGCAAAGTCAACTTACTCAAAAGTCTGTACGGCTCCTCGAAGCCATAATTTATCTTGTAGTATTTGATTATTCGCTTCACCTGCTTCTTCCTACCGACCTTCATCTTAGCTTACGTCGGTTCAGCTCACCAGAGTTTAAAACCACCGGCTCCAACCGTACAGCCATGTGCCTCGGGGAGCTCCCTGTTATATATATC
>JAPCXC010000082.1:0-50933 GCA_027243985.1 Cryptosporidium canis | reverse complement strand
TATATTTATTTATTTATTTATATTTATATATATAAAAGTTCATGTAATAAAAGTTGGTGCAGGAAGAATAAGTTAGTAATAGTGATATTTATAATAGAATATCCCGAATTTATTGACATTCAAAACATCCCAAAGCTAATTGGTGACTAGGTAGATCTTCTCTGTGAGGACTGATATTTCAGTCTCAATTTTCTGGGGGAAAAAGGAGAAGGGGAGGGGGAAAAAGCTATCTATTGGAGTAAGTATATTATAATTTGAAGGTACCGATAGATAAATATATTTATTTGATAATTTTATTCAAGATACCAGTAGATTGGTAACAATAATTTTGATTAACCACTTATGAATTATTAAACAATATATTTCTTGTTATTGAGTATATGTTATGATACATTTTTCTATTAAACCAATATGTGGTGGTGTAATTAAGGGTAATGCTTTACGTATTAATAGTTGTTTTATTTGGTTTGATTTTGGCATAGAAAATGAGTCGAATTTTGACCGATCAATTCTTCAAGATTTGGAGTTACCACATTTGATTTTATTGACAAATTTTACCAAAACATCAATTGGAGGTTTGCCAATTTTACATAGAGCATTGGCAGAGAAAGGTATATCTTGCAAGATTCCAGTAATATGTACTGAGCCAATATTCAGGTTTGGAAATAATATTTTGAGTGATATGATCCAAAGTATGAGCATTAAAGACCAAGATAGAGGAGTGCAGTATACTTGTGATAAGGAAGAAAATAAGGGGTTTAAGCAGTTACCCTTCACAAATGAAGATATTGAGGGAATTCTTGGTGAAAATGTGTGTAGACTTAGGTATTATCAGTCATTTAGTATCCAACTTTTACATAGTGATGATAATGAAGCTAATAGACAAGAGTCTATGAACTCTTCTTTAACTAGCATAAACTTGAAGGCATTACCTAGTGGTCTTGAGCTTGGCTCTACTATTTGGATGATGACGATTAATTCAAATTCAGGAAGTTGGGAGTTTGCTTATGTTGCTGATGCTGCCTCCCATCCATATTGGCATGTTACTCCTTCTGACCTTGGTAGACTAAATAAGCCTGATCTACTCATGCTTGGAGTAAATTATAAGGCTATAACTGTTTCAAATAACGGCTCAGATTTTGGAAATGGTTTGAGAAAGTTTAATAATCGTCTAACTTCAATTAAAAAGTTTCTAAGCACCATCTTGGATTGTATTAAAAAGAAAAAAACAGGTACAATTTTGATACCAGTTCAACTAGACAGCTTATTATTGGAAATACTTTGTTATTTGGATGCCATTTGGAATAAGGGAAAGTTCATGTACCCCATATTTGTTACTTCTCCGCTAATAAAGTCTTTCATTCTATCTGTTAAGACCCTTATTGAATGGATGAGCTTAGAAATAAGATCAGAATTCTGTGACTCTAGATTTAATCCATTCCATGACTTGAAGAACATCATACTAGAGACCAATCTCAAAATCATAAGAAGTGAGAACTTATCCAAAGTTCCAAAGATCATCTTTGCTTTTCCTGAATCTATGGATTATGGATATTCCAGAGAACTGTTTACAGAATTAGCAACCAATGAGAATAATACCATTTTATTTATTAGAGAGCCAGAAGAGAATACATTTGCTCATTATATATGGAATGAGGAACTTAAGCTTCGTAGATCTGATGATCAATCATATATTCATTCTTTAATAAATACTGAAAATCATAATATCCATATTCCAGCTAACATTCTGGTGAATAATCGTGATCTATCCTACTCTATTGAACTCCCAATGATTAGATTTACCCCATATAGACAAGATGAATTATATGCAATGTACCTTTCACATAAAGAGTTGAATACAGCTGGTAACTTAAATTCAAGCTCTGAAGATATCAAAAAGAACAATCTGACTAATTTGAGCTCTAATAACGATCATATGATGACTGAGGGTGGCAATTTAAATAGAAATGATGTTGATATGATGAAAGCTGAAGATAACTTATCTGAAGCAAGTTTTAGAGCTTCTGGTGGTGATGGGACTGCTGTGAGCATTAATGCTAATGGAATATGTAATGAGAAGATGGATGATGGCCATGAATTAGATAATACAGCAAGTAGCTATTGTATGCAATTAACTTCAAATGATAATAATAGCTCTGAAAGCTATATTAAAAGTGATAATGTGGGCAATTTAAACAGCTGTCTCAGTTATATGAATGATCAGAATTTGAGTTCTTCAATTCAAACAAAGATTGAGTCATTGAGATCCAGGCTAGTACCGGTGAATGTTGACGATGAGTTACTAAACTTGAATTCCGTTGAATCATCATCCTTAAACTGTAATGACCCCAAACAGAACTTAAAAGCCAAGAAAGTAAAGGACGATTATGGATGTTTATTGGACAATGAAACTATTCAATCCATTATTGATTCTTGGAAAGATGCTTCTAGCGACTTGGATGTCTCGGCATATAACTTAAAACCAAATGTAGAAGGAGGTAGTCATTTTGATAAATCTTCAAAACTAAATTCTGGTGACCCTTCTGCCATATCATGCTTTGGTAGCTCCAGTGATAATAGTAGTGGCAATAATACAATCCATATATTGGCTCCAAGAAGAAGAAGAAATACTGAAGGACAAGCAAATTTAAATGGTGAGAATGCATTAGAGATAGATGAGAGTGATGTAACTTTGGAAAGTGATGGGAATTCTGGCCGTATCTTGAATAGAAATATAAAGGCCGGTGGGAGATTGCCAAACACTTCAAGTATTGATAGTCATGTTATTGTCCAAACAAGTAGCATTCCTGAATGGAGAATTCACTTTAGGCAAATGTTGGGAGGAAGTGAACCCTTTAGGATTTCCCACGAAATGAGCAAAATTGAGGTTAGATCTAGAGCAATTTTGACTGATGGGCTGGAATTGAAGAGTGAATTACCGTATTTACTGCCACTATTGAACTGCTCAAGCCCAAAGACTGTTGTATTACTTTCAGATTTCAAGGACCAGGGTGAGGTGTGTGCTTTGAAGTATTATAAATCCTTATTAATGTCAATTCCAAACTATCCAAAGAGTATAGTTACTTCAAAAACAGATGATAAGAATCTTATAGAATTTACATTCGATGAGAGTGTTAAGGCTGTTTCATTTGATAACTCTGTTTGGGATGACGTCTCGACTGGAGGATTCCAACTTGTTCAAAATGGTTCTGCTCCTTCAGCTGCTTTACAGGACTCTTTAAAGAGAAATGACGATTCAATCTCGAGCTATTATGCTTTTGCAAAGATTGATAATATCTCAGCGAAGCTGGATAAGAATGGTGAGATATTTTTTGTCAAGAATAGCAAGTTAAAAGTAGATTCTATGGGCAATGATAATAAGATGAAACCCGCAGCTGTCAATGACTCATTAGCTGATAATTCAACATCCAATGGTCATCAATCCCCATATTCAGCTTTAAACTGTTTGATTAAAAAAGTGATCAAGAGAGAGCACCAACAAACAAATAAGAAGGCTCACCATGAGATACTGCTCTCCAAGTCTCGTGGTATTCGTCACATTGTTTCTGAAATGAGGAAGCAAAACCCCTTACCAATAATTAACATATCCCCAAATGGAGGTATTGTCTCTGTTAATAATGCTATAGCATTTTCGTCGAACAATTTAAATAGAGACTTTAAAATCTCTCAAATTAATGATGATTACCAAAACAACTCATCACTCAAAGTTAAAAAAGGCGACCACATAACCAGTAACTCCAGTATGGATGATATTAATATCTGGAATCTACATGCCACACTTCATCCTTACTATTACATCGCAAGAGGAATAATTCGAAATCAGTTTGCTATTTTATAACTCTTTTTTTTTAATATTAACCCCATATTTAATTAATTTATAAAAAAAACTATTGGTCATTTTAATCTCTTTATTATTATACCTTTTTCTTCTTCTTTTTTAATATTATCTGTCCACATTGTTTTTTTTTGTGGATACAGAAAATGTCAATACCGGTATTTGCATGCATTTTTATGCAGATTTAAATTTTTTTTGACATAAAGAAATGTCCACTTAAGGCGGAAAATTAAAATCAAAGTAATTGTAAATAAATAAATATATATATATATATATTTTAATTTAAAAAAAGTCTTTAAAAATATATATATTTAATTGTGTTATTGTTTAGTAGTTTATACTAGGTGATTATAAATGATAGAGGAGGATGGATTTTACAAAGAAAAAGATGTAGATGAAAGGATTTTGACTCAGCTAACATTTCATAGTTCAAAGAAGAATAGGTAAGTTGTATTAATTGTTAGACTCAATAGATTTTGAGATAACTTTTTTTTATTTTTGCAGTTTTCCGATATTAATATCGCAAGAGTTGTCAGAGAAATTAATCAACAAGTATGGTAATGAAGAGATTTACTTTGAAATCAACTATTTGAATCCAGATTACGATAAGATATTTTTCTTGCTAAATAACAAGAATGTAACGGATAGTCTAAATGTGGTTGGGATTTCTGTGTTAGATTGTGTAATAAGGGACTCAGGGATACCACTTGTTAGACAGGAGGTGGAGATTAAAAAAGTGAATTCAAAAAGAGATTTGGAATTGAAAATTGTGGAGATTTCTTTACCAGAAGTTAACATATCTCCAAGAGATTTGTGGTATTATGAGAGGTCATTAGTTGGTAAAATACTTTATAGTGGGGTGTTTCCGCGAATAAGTTACGAAATTAACCAATATTTGCCAATAAGTATTTTAGGAATGGAGAGAGGATGTGAGGAGAGTAGTACACAAAAAAAGATCACTCTTTCTGGATTGGTTACAGTTGATACGAACTTTATAATAAAACCAAGGTCTATGAGGATCATAATCATTATAAACATTTCAAGGGAGTTTTTTTGTTTTGCCAGTAATGGTTTTCCTTGGTGGAGAGGAATTATCAAATTTTTTGATGAGTATTTGAATTCTAATAATCAGCTAGTGCAGCATCACTATATTACAATAGTTTTAATGTGGAAAGCTAAGAAGGATGACATTTATATGGACTATTATCGTGTATTTTGGGAGGGAGTTCTTTCTCAAATTACTCTTAGTCAAACTAGCATAAATAAATTTAATGAGCAGTTGAGGTGTATATTTATTTCATTACAAAAGAATCAGGAGTTTATTAATGGCTTGGCAAATTATTATGAGTCGAGTATATTGGAATCTATAAATCTCGCATTAACTCAATTACAGAATGATCTTATTGATGGATCACTGGTTTGGACGGGTAGAAATATAAAATTACTTAGTCCTGGTCCACCAATAATAATAAGTGACTTACAAAATTACCAAAGACTATTAGATTTATCAAAAATTACGGAAGTTAGATTTCTGAAGACATTTATAACTTGTCATTTTATATCATTTACAGAGCTTGACTGGTATAGCACTTTAAATATATACATTGTTAAGACAATAGAAAATATCTATCAAGAAACTCTTAAAGTTATTAATCTGAACTTGCCAATAAACATTTCATATTTTAAGATTGAAAATACTTTTTATAATGATTACAATAGTAGGTTGAATATATCATCTACTATTACTTTGTTGGATGAGTATATTAATTGCCAGGTTAGTGATTCTATAGACTATTTTCAGGACGAAGAGAGTGATATTGATTTAATTCTAAGTGGAAAAGATATGGTAGTAAGAAATATATCGAATATTGCTAGTAATAAAGTATCAGAAAGATCTGAAAGTTGCTCAAATTACTCTGTTTATAATTCATTGAGAGAGTTTTATTTGAATTACAAAAATAAATATAATAAATACATTAATAATAATAATAAATCTAATCGTCCACTTGTTACATTATTATTACCTTTAACTACATCAAATTTGAATAAAATTGATATTGAAAAAAGTGTTCCAAATTCGGAGGATTTGATTATTAGTGAGAGTCAGAGGATATCTAACTGGACATTAACTCCAAGAAGTGAGCTATTTCTGGTTCATATTTGGAAAAATTATCACTTAAAGAATCCAAGATTAATTAATTGTGATTTTGGTCAGCTTTCTTTATATTTTGATCAATCAGAATATAAGGATATAAATATTGAGATATTAAGATTAATATTATATGATTTAATTGTACATAGATTATCAATGTCATTTCAAATTTCAACTCTAAAATATAATAGCATAATAAGTCATTATAATTCAGAGATGATTCAAATGTTAAAGTACTATAACAGTCAAAATAAAAGCAATGATTTAAATTACTACTGTATTCATCAGATGAATTTACTCAAGGATGATAATAATATTATTGTGGAGGTAATTGATGCAATAGTAAAAAATGGTAATAATTCAAATACAGGTATTTCAGCAAATACTGATAATGAAAGTGACTCTAATGATCAAAAGATCTCTGAAGATAATAAAGAGTCTGATTCCTTATTAGAGGATATAATACAATCAAATCAGCTTCAGGATGTTGAATCACGAATATCAAAGAGTGAGATAATTAATTATAAATATGAATATTTATTATATAGAGGATTGGAGTTTAATAATTCCATTGATATAATTTCTCAGAGTTTGACTAAGGGGGAGTATATTAAATGTTACACAATTTTTAATAATTTATCAAATGTGAATTTTAGTACATTGGATGAGATTTTGGTTTGGCAGAGAGAGATTCCTTTTATTGATGATCTTATAAATGAATCATATAATGAGTTATTGAATTATAATATTGACAAGAGTAATTTGGATTATTATTATCTATTAACATCATATATTTCTGGTTTATCAATTAGTTATATTCATTTTGCATTTATTCCATATATAAAGATAAATGATTCGAATACAATGATGAATAGTTATTATAAGGCAGATTTCAGAAGTACGAATTCAGAAGATATGTTACGTATGGATGAAGTAAATAGATTTGATCAATTGGATTGCTATTCAAATTATTACAAGGATTGTTGTCTAAGTAGTATAATTGAGAATTGGATCAAAGTTAATTCGGTAAATAATGCTAAATTAAAGGAGTTATTTGATTTTAATATTGGTAAAATGAGTGATGAATGCTTGAATATGAAGAATTTGAAGAAGATATCAGAGAATAATATTAAGAGTCTAATAAAGTCTTTACAATCATTTTTCTTTAAGAATGCACCTCCAGAATTTAATAATTCATTAGATATTGAAATAATGGATGATAATAATTACTTTAAGAATCAAAAGAAATCTATAAAGGTTTTATATTCATGGTGTGAATCTTTTGAATATATTAAAGAGGAGTATGAGGCAGAATTAGGAGAGAGATATAGAGAGGTAAATTTCATTAGTAATAATGATTATTATAATAATGCAAATAATAGTAACTTTGAGCCAATCAGCTGGTTTGTTATATTCTTTGACTCTTTATGGCATCCAATTCTGCCATTTAAATTCTCAATAGGATGGCTAACATGTCCTTCAATTGTTATTTCAAGAGTTGTAAGAAAATTAAAACAAATTCTACTTAAATTTCAATTCACATTAATACAGCTAAGATCATCAGATATCTATTTATCATATGAATTATGTACGGATAGTCCCACGCTGTCATCATATACTCCCTTTAATCCACCTTATCTTATCAAATTTAATTTACCAATTCTTCAGTCAAATATGATATTATTATTAAAAAGACTCATTTCATGTCCATTATCTCTTCAGCCCATATTATTTGAGCAAAGCCACTCTGTCTCAAGATTATTCCTTGCTGAGCCACATAGTCTATATATATTAGAGCTTAATCAGAATTCTATTTTAATAAGAATGAATTATTATCAACATTTTTGGAAACATAATTTCCAATATGATTCATTTCCAATACTTAAATGTCCATGTTCAGGAACCATGTTTGATCATAATTGGAGAACCCAAGTCTTTTACTTCCATTTAAATCATATCAAAGAAATATTAATAGACATGCAAATCGAAATATTAATCTAGAGAATTGCATGCAACTATTCTCTACTCAGAAAGCCCGCCCTTTGTTTTGAAATAATCAAGAGATACTACAGAAAAAAAAGCATCAAGATTAGAGAGCGATTCTTTCTATTTTTTAAAATTATTTTATTTTTAATATATTTATTGGTAATGATAATTTCTCCCTTCTTTGTCTTTAAGAAAAAAAGGATTAATGAAGTTTTGAGATTTTTTTCTTATCTTCTATAAATATTAAATCCCATAAAGAAAAGTAAAAGGAAGAGAAGGGGTGGGGTGGGGTGTATAATTTGAGTAATGAAGAAGGATATTGTTACATTTGGTGGAATAGAGAGTATTTGTTTGAGATTAGGTTCGGAAGTATGGGATAGATTAAGAGAGGTGGGTATGGGGAG
Organism: Cryptosporidium canis; assembly: GCA_027243985.1. Taxonomy (NCBI): domain Eukaryota; phylum Apicomplexa; class Conoidasida; order Eucoccidiorida; family Cryptosporidiidae; genus Cryptosporidium; species Cryptosporidium canis. The sequence goes on along the minus strand of JAPCXC010000082.1, from coordinate 42,535 downwards.
AGTGAATATGGAGCTAAGGATGATGTTTAATTCGGAGAATGATAAGGTTTTTAAGTTGATATTGGATTATATTCATTTAATGAATAGAAGAGTATGTAGTGGTTTGTGTATATTATGTCAGAAGATATTGCAGGAATGTGAGACAAGAGGTGGAAAGAAGAGGGTAACAATATTATTATCAAGGAGTGATGATTTGGATGTTTTATCAGATTCAGAAGTAATGTATAATATTGAGTGGAATATAAGAGTTAAGCAGAAGCATTATGAGTTGGTTGGATTATTATCTCAGTCAATAATTTCACAGTTTATATTTCCTCAATCAATTTTACAATATTCAAATTCGAGGATGTTTTTAATATTAAAAACATCAATAGGACAGGAAATAGTATGGACATCATCATCATTTTTATTCTCTAATTTTGTAAGATTTAGGGGTATAGATCAATCGGATTCTCAGACACAGATTTTAATAACAAGTATTAATAATACTAGGCCAATATATATATTATCAGAAACTAGGACAAGAATTATTCAAAAGAGTCAGCTTAATATGGAGAGTATTAGTAAGTTTCCAGTGGAGCAGATGATTAGCTCAAGTATAAGATTGCATAAGATTCTTACAAGATATCGTTTAATACTTGATCATTATAGTCAAGTAAATAGGAGATATTTGAATCCAAAGATATCATTAGAATTGGTGGGTGATTCTTTAAAGAGTCGAAAAGAGAGGGTAAATATTGGTAATTTAAATAGGGAGTTGTTTGAATCTAAGTTAATTGAAAAGAAGAGACAGCATGAGAGAATTCATCAGAAAATAAAAGAGCTTAAAGTGAGTCATATACAATTTAATAACTTAATAAATGAGTCTAAAAGAGAAAATGATGTGAATATTGCACAAATTCAAGAGTTGATGGATGAGATTAATATTTATAGGAGTGATATAATTAATAAGGTATCATATTGTATATATCCAATAAGTATAGATATGATGACATCAAATTTTAAAATAAGAAATGTATTATTACCATTAATACATGTTATTCAGAATTTGAATAGTAGGCCAGATGAGCAGATTTCAACATCTCTTGGCTTTTCTTTACATTATTTGGATATTATTTCAAAAATATTGGAGATTCCAACACCAAATAAGATTCTTGTAAGAGGCTCATTTTCAACAATAAATGATTATCCACTTTATTTTTATCCAAATATGACTAGGAGACAGATTTCAAAAGCATTAAAGTTTTATAAATCAATAATTTATAATATTTTAAACTATTTTAAAGTGAATCATCAGAGATCAACAAGGATATTATTAACAAATAATATATTATTAATGTTATTAACAATAAGGTATAATATAATAGGAGAAAGTATGTCTAAAAATTGAATAGATTATAAAACTCATCAATGGCCTTGTCAAGCTTGGATTTGATTAAATCATTAAATTCGGAGGAGATTTTAATAGAATGAAGAATATCTCTATATTCTGATTTAGAATGTAGAAAATCATAAAAGAGTTGTTCAAAGGATTTGAAATCTTTTATTGTATTAAAGTGATGGGAGGAATTAATGAGATGAATAATACAAGTAAGAAATTCGGGTTCAAAAGATTGGAATTGATTTTGTTGGAATAATTCTTGAAGGAGTTTATATTTTTCATGATATGACGTATTATTGAAATGTTGTGATTCTTTAAATTGTAGGAGATCAAATTTAAGATGTTTGGAGACTTGCTTGATGGAGGAGAGCTGAGTAGAGGATCCAATTCTACTAATAGATAATCCAAGATTGAAAGCTGGTCGATTACCTTGTAGAAATAAATCACTATCTAGGACAATATGTCCATCGGTAATGGATGTAATATTATTTGGAATAATGGATGATAAATTATTGGATTGTGTTTCAACAATGGGTAAAGCAGTGAGAGATCCACCACCTTTTTCATCCGAAAGTTTGGAAGATCTTTCCAAAAGACGACTATGTATATAAAAGATATCACCAGGATAAGAATCTCTACCACATGGTCTTTTTAATAAAAGATTGATTTGTCTATAAGCATTAGCTTGTTTTGATAAATCATCATAGACTATAATACAATCTTGGCCATTATCTCTAAACCATTCACCAATGGTACATCCAGTAAAAGGAGCCAAAAATTGAAGAGATGCAGCATCAGAAGCTGTTGCTGCAATGACTATAGTATATTTCAAAGCATCTAGAAATAAATTATAAAAGCTTGAATTATGGAGTTAGTTATAAATCAACTTACCATACTTTTCTAAGATCTTAACAATTTGAGCAACACTGGATCTTTTCTGACCAATAGCAACATAAATACAATATTTTCTGGTCTTAATGTCATCATAAAACCTTTTTTGATTCAGTATAATATCAAGAGCTAGAGATGTTTTTCCTGTCTGTCTATCACCAACAATAGCCTCTCTTTGTCCTAATCCTATGGGTATTAATGCATCAATAAACTTAATACCAGTTATAAGTTGTTGTGTTATGGACTTTCTATCCATAATTCCTGGAGCTTTAACATCTATCTCTCTTGTTTCTAAAGTTCTTAAAAATGGTGTTTTTCCATCAATCGGATTCCCAAGAGCATCCAAAACTCTACCAAGAAGCTCCTTCCCTACTGGACAATTCACTATTGAATTGGTTGAAACTACTTGATCTCCTTTTCTAATATTCCTATCCTCTCCAAGTATTATTATACCAACTTGATCATTCTCAAGACTAAGTGCCATTCCTTTCTCTCCAGATGAAAATCTTACCAGCTCCCCATATTTAACAGATCTTATTCCACTCACTTGTGCTATTCCATTCGCAACTGAAATTACCTGACCAGTCCTTGTACTACTTATACCAGATACTGAACTAAAATCCGGCCTCATTATTCGACTATTATTATTTACTACATATCTACGAAACAAAAAACTTGGAAAAGTACTTAAGATTGTATAACTATGTACTGAAAACTTATTTGTAATTAACCCATAACTTTTATTAAATAAACGTGCAACTCCTAAAATATACTTGGGAGAAACTCCTCTTGATAACCTATGATTCAACCGCTGAAAAAGATGTATTGGCCCTCTTATCATTATCACTTTCTTTTCACCTTATTTAAATCTAAACCCTCTTATTTACAAGAAGAAAAATAAACAAATAAATAGATTGATAGATAGATTCAAAGTATCTACCCTCTTTCATATATTACTATATTCTGTTCTTGATTACATACTATATAAATCTAATGTATCCATTGAAACCTGCTTTCTTTTCTCTCTACTCTTGTCTCTACCACCTCTAACATGATTCTACCAATTAATTTTTATTATTTAAGAGAAAATAAGGAAAAAAAATATTGCCGGAAAAAAAAATTCCCCCTTTCTTATTTATTAATATATATACACGGTACCGCATCTAATATTAATGTCCGGTACCGTGTATATAAATAATAAAAAGATTGAATGATGAATTTTTTTTTAATTTAAATTAAAAAAAAAAACAAGGAAAATTTATTTATACATATACAAACACATGTAACCAAAAGTCTAATAAATTGTAGATAAGCTTAAATATTACTAGTCTATAGCACCACTATTTGGTCTGAATATAAATAAAACAAGGTAAAAAAATAATGTTAATGATTAATTAAACAATAACTGTATAAATGGCTTAGTCAGGGTAGCTGGGACAGTGTGATGATAGGCGGAAATTGGACTTCATCTCTGTTGCTCCTCTTGATGTATCTTCTCGAAGTATGGATGTGCTAAAGCTTCCTTTGGAAGAATTCTCTCAGCATGATCATAAACGAGCATTTTATCAAGTAAATCCAAAACAACAGGATTCACCAAATGTTGATTATCACTATTGATAAATTTACTCCAAGGCTTTCTGGTATGCCTCCCAAGTAAATCATCAAAATACGGCTCTAGCTGTTTTTTATACTTAGTAAGATATTCAAATAATCCATCAGTCCCTAGGACTCTTGCAATCTTCACAAGTTGATCATTATTATCAACTCCACAAAAGAATGGATCTCTCTTGAAGATCAATCCAGCAAGGACACAACCCAAACTCCAAATATCCAGAGAATAATCATAATACTGGAAATCAATAAGTAACTCTGGCCCCTTATAATATCTACTAGCAACTCTTACATTGTAATCCTGTCTTGGATGATAAAATTCAGCCAACCCCCAATCAATCAGTCTTAACTCCTTCTTTCTCGGATCAATGATGACATTGTGCGGCTTGACATCCCTATGCATAATACCCTGTGAATGACAAAAATCTAAAGCCTTTAGGATCTGATATATATAAAATCTAATATCATAGTCATCAAAAGTTGGAAATAGACTCTTAAAATCAACATTATCCAGACACTCAAAAACAAGACTAATTGTACCACTGCTTGGATCTTTAATTATGTCCAACAACTTTACAATATTAGGACCTCCATGTAAGTTATATAATATCTTAATCTCACGTTTGATCTTCTTTCTTTTCACTGGCCTTAAAACCTTTATTATCACCTTTTCATTTGTTACCACATTTATGCCCTCAAATACCTCACTGTACTTTCCTCTACCAACCTTTTTAACAATCTCGTAATTATTCGGATTGCTATACTCTATCTGAAAGTTCTCATAGTCCCAATACTCACGTGGCTTATATATATTAACATCTGAATACAACCTCGGAAGTGGCCATTTACTCGACGAACTACTATTACTGTTCATCATCTCAATTCTAAAATACTGGATCCCTATCAACAGTATGTAAATATAAATAATAAAATCGTAGAAATACTCTGTCTTCCTCTCCTTTCTTTCTTCTTATTATTTTCTCACTCTCTTTATATTGATAATATTTTGCTATTCAGATAACTCCAAAACAGCTCTGAACTCGGCCAATTTAATACATTAAACAAAATAGGGAAGACTTAATTTTCTATCCTAGTCTCCACAACCTATCTCTAGTATGTCCCAATCTCCTACTTTAATCCAAAATTTTATTTATCTTCCGCTCAAATCTCTCTCTTCATTTCCATTTAAAACCGACCCAGGTCTCATCATTCGGCGCCAGTTCGAAGTGGCGGGCTACTCGTCCAATTAACATCCAAACTAGATTGTATTTATGTCCAATTTAAAATTAAAAAAAAAAGCCACCAATCCAATAATAATAACGTTCAAATCTTTGATCCTATGCCTGTAACACGTACCATTACCCACCCCACACACATTATCTCCCGAAAACTTAAACCTGAATCTAATCACTTGAACCTCCACCCCCACACAACACCATAACCACCACTACTTTAACTCCCATTTTAACTTTTACTGACCAGCACTTTCTCTTGGTCAACATTTTATATTTGTATTATTGAGCTCAATTAATTTTGAACCAATATCAAATCTTAAATAATTTGTCTTTATCTAGTTTCATTCCACACACTCTCCCTTTTTTCATCTCCCCCACCCCCTTCTTTTTTTCTTCTTCTACAAATTTAATTATTACTATCTCATCAGGTGACGTCATTACTTATTAATCTTATTCTTTTATTCCACCACCACCCAAGTGAACGCATTAAATTATATTGTAATATAATTAATACATTACACTAAGATCCATCAACATACATCTCAATTATCAAATAATACACATAATTAACTCATTTCATACTTTTTTATTTAATTAAATCTCTTTTACTATTTTATTCAAATTTTTTATAGTTGTGTGCATGTGTGCATTATATATATATATATATATATATATATTAATATAATAATCATGTGGACAAATACCGGTATACAAAATTAATTAATTAAAAAAAAATAATAGTTATAATAATGCATGAGGATGAATTATGTCATAGATTTCCCCACACTTACTAACTAATATATATGTTTACACGTAAGAAAATTAAAAGTGACGAATATATATATATAATGGAATACTGATCAAAGAAGTATATGTTTGAATTTTAAGATTAGCTAGAAATAGAGTATTCTTGTCAGAGTAGCTATTGATATTAATAGTGCTATATTATTTTAAAAAAAAGGGGACCAAATCTAGTCTATGAGCTAAAGTTGTAAGGATCTGACTAGAATAAAAGTCCAAGTAGAGGAGTCATCCACGTTTAGCATGCATTACTTTCTCTGGAGTATAAATCCACAATACTGATATTGCTGAGTATTTCCACTGAGACCAACTGGAATTTGATATTAAAAAGAAAAGAAAAAAGTGGGACCCAGTAAATAGCTGCTCACTTTTAATAAATTGATGATAATTATTACATCCTTAATATTAAATTAAACCAAAGCGCGGGTAATTTTTTGAATGAATTCAGGCGGGTGACACTAAATAAACAAATTTTCATAAAGAGAAGTGAAAATTTTAAAAAATTGGGATTTTGTGAAAGTAAAGCATAGAAGGCAAGTGAGTGAGAAGGAGGAATCGTTTTGTACGTTGTCAGTTCATAGGAGCTGATTATTTGGTTAGTTTTTGTTGTTTCTGAATTGCTGGAGCAGGTTATTCTTTTTTATTTTTGTGAGAGGGTGAAGCAAAGCAACCAACACAAAACACTAGTAAAGTAAGTCTGATTGGAGTTAGAATCTTTCTTTATTTTTTGAAGATGATGTTTGCAAAGATGACGACAGAGTCGGCGAAGAATGTGATCTATAAGGCTCAACAAAAGGTCCAGGATACAACGGAAACGTTGAATCCACAGAAAATACTCATGTTCCTACTTTGTATGGGGACTTCTGTACTATTTCTTTCATTATCATTCATGTTTTTGCCAATTATAGTGGTTTCTCCACACAAGTTTGCTATTCTATTCACATTTGGCTCATTCTTCTTTATGGCCAGCTTTGCGGTTTTAAAGGGAGTTTCTGGCTTCCTCAAGTATTTAGTGGAAAGAGAAAGACTACCATTTTCCTTTGTATATATCTCAAGTCTGACCCTAACATTATATGCTACACTCTTTTTGAAGAGCTACCTCCTAACACTACTATTTTCAATGGTACAAATCATTGCATTAATTTCATTCTTAATCACAAATTTCCCTGGTGGATACAGCGCTTTAAACTATATTTCAAACAGTCTATTCTCCGGGATAACTAGCAAACTCTCGCTTTCATCCAAGAGTGTTCCTCTGCCCATCTAAAGTTGCAATGCAACCCCCACTCCAGAACATACAATACATTTACTAAAATTAAGCCCTATCTATATCTACTCATAACTATTAAAGCTTGAAGAAGAATCCGAAGAATACGAGGAGTCCAATGATGAATTATCCATATAAATACTCGAGGAGGCCAAAATACCCGGCTCGTACTGCAATAGTGGTGATTTGCCATTACTATGTCTCTGATCCAAATGGTCCTCTAGAAACTCACTCTTCAAGGGGGCTTTAGTGGTACTGGAACTACTACTATTACTGCTATTGTTGTAGCTTCTGCTCATTTCAGACCCCCCTTCAGATACAGAGCCATTTACTGGAAATGTCTCGTTGGATTCTGCAGCTGACACATAGACGGATTCCAGTGTTGAAGACTTCTTCGTATCCCTAGTTTTTAATGAGCCTTTTTCAGTCTCGGAGTCTGAGGTGTCCAACTTCCCGTCACATTCCTGTGCGTATTCGGAGCTCATTAACTCTCTATTACCGTCCAGATCTTTGAGGTTTATTAAATCCGGGAGCCAAATATTACATCTGCTAATATTTGGTCTCCCAATTATGTAAAAGCTGCACCCCTCAGCCTTGCTCGGGTCACTTTTGCTCTGCATTATTAAGTCATTAATCCTCTCAACTTGATCAAAGTACGCATTAATCCACTCCTGGACTTCTTTTATTACATCCTTCAAGAGGGTCGGGTCGCTCTCCTGAAGCTTAACATCGTTTCCTAGCTTGTATAAAATGTTATATATTGGGTATCTACAAGTCTGATTCTCCTTGGACAAGGTTAAAATGATTGTCTCTATTGAGATTTCTTTATAATCTGCACCCTTCACCATTACCCTCCTGCCTGATCTTTCTCTCAGTACTCTAATCGCTCTCCTGTACTCCTTATTGTAGATGAGAATCTCCATCAAGATTTTTACATTGTTCATCCTATATGCAGTATCCAAACACACCTGCTCTAGCCATGAAACGTCTCTGATTTTGAATTGGTTCAGATCTCGAGGTAAACCTACTGATTCATCAAACTTCACTCGGCCTTGTTCAGTCTCTCCGGACGCCTCTTGCTCCTCTTTGTTGATCAAGTACAGACAATAGAGCTTTCTTAGAATCTTCCTGGAGTCTTCAATTATGTGGTACTGAAGTGCAAACTGTAGAAGGGATTCTCTCCCAAAAAAGAGAATCAGATCCAGAAGAATATCATAGTATTCTTGTCGAACCCTCATCTTCAAATCTGCTTTCACTCGGATGATCTCCAAAGTCAGAGTCAGACTCTTTGGATAGGTCCTGGGTCCCTCCTTGATGCCTCCTTGTATCTCCGAATCTGCCAACTTCTTTAGTCTTTCTAAGAGAACTATATCCCATACTTGGCTTCTGTTAGATATAAATGGAAGTAAATCCATCTTCTCAACACTTATTGTTTCTCCCGGTACCTCATCATCCTTACTTCCGCTGGATGTTACAATGCTATCCACCAATAGGCCGCTGCAAAGAGTCAGTCTAGAGTACTGGATCTTGTTCAAACCTAGCTTTATCACAATATTGTTTGAGGAGTTTAGTAGTAGTACAAAGTAACTATTTAAGTCCAGACTCCTAATTCCACTGAGAGATTCCTTGTATGTCTTGTTCCTGCTACTATCGTAATTACAGACTATTATATTATCAGTAAATTCATCATTAAATAATGTCGGTACCATATAATAGCTACTATTATCATCCACACTAGTCTCACTAGTATTATTAGAATCCTCTAGATTCTTTTTAGAACTCTCCTTAACCAACTTAATGTCAAAAAGCCCAAACATCTTTCTTCCATGCAAACTAATAACCACAATGACATTATCAATCACAGCTAAAGTGAACTCCTGGAAGTTCTCTCGGATATCCAACACAAGGTCCGGAGATTCTGGATTAAACAAATCACGGAGCGAGATTCTCCGGCTATTATAATCTGCATGAACACAATACAGACTCCCGTAAATCTTGAGTAGATAGATATCAGTTTGTCTCAACTCGGAGTCCAGAATAAGCTCCAATGTCTGAAGCCTAATAGGCCTTTGCCGATGACCCATCCCTATATTAATAAAAGGAGTAAGCAGGTTCGGACCCGTCTGAAGCAACAAACACTGGAACTCCATATTATACCAAAATCTCAAACTCTCATGGTGAATTTGCCACATTGGCTGAATTCCGTGATCCGTCAATGAAAAGAGTATAAGCTTAGAACTGGTAACCATCAGTATGGAAGGACATCCGAGACCCAAAGATTCGCTGGCATCCTCCCCCCCCATCCCTCTCTCACGGTCCGTATGAGGCACATTCTCCCACCAAACTATTCCTCTCAAAACCTGGCTATTCTCAAAATAAATCTTGGTCTCAATATAATCCACCTCTGTCCATCTAAAGCGACTACGAGTCTGAGCCTGTCCATCAGAGTGAACAGGCTCAGACTCATCCTCCTCCTCTTCATCTATTGTAACCTTCCTCACAACCAAAAGCTTTTGATTCTCAGCACAGTCTTCTTGAATATAAGCCAGAAATGCCAAACTACTATCAAGACCCTCCTCCAAAGCACCAACATGCATGGCCAATTGCTGTGGTCTATCAGAGAACTCCTGCTCATATAACTTTGGCAGTCTATACTCAAATATCTCATTACCACCAATCCTGAATAAGGTATTGCTCAACCTATTGTACACCAACACATCACCCAGACTTGTCGAATTGAAATAGATATACTGTGACTCAACTAGCTGTCCCTGATCTATGTCAAGCCCCTCCTCCCTCTCAAAAACCCCCAAAGCCTCTTGGTCTACCTCCAGATATCCAAATCTTGATACCCGACTCATCCAGAACAACTCCCAATCTACCCTCCTCAAACCAACACACGCAATACAGTATCACCTATGTGCTACTGCTCCTATAATACAAAGCCTCCCTCTCGGGCCAAAAAAACAACCATTGATCAACTCTCTTCCTCTATTTATTCAACCTATCTTGAATTTATTCACCTTTTTCTTTTTCACCCGAATGGTTTCCCGCCCAAACCAAACATCCCACCGTTTACTTTTTTAAAAGGGAGGAAAAGACTAGCCGCCTCTGCTAAAGGTGCAAATCTGCCATCGCACCTCTTCAACTGCTCATGGCATACCCAAAATAGCCAACTCCAACCAATCATCATAATCACTACATCCCACCCCACCACCCCTCTCCCTACAACCTCAAACCAACATCACCTAGACATCTATAATATTTGGTATCTACCTTCATAAACTACATGCATACTGACATGCCTTTAAGCTTTAGACTATCCACATTATAGAAAACAATTAGGCACATGGCGCGCGCGCCATGTGCGGGGATATGTGTATAAGAGAGTCGAGAATCTAGTCAAGGATGCAAAGATCCAAGTAGATTGAGATTAAATTAATAAAGCTAAATTCTAGAAAATATCGATATAAAAGTTATTTGTGAGATTGTAATAGATGCGGCTTGTAAGCTTGAAAGCTTGAAATGCATTTGTGATGAGTGGTCCATCATATATTTGAATATCCACAAGATACTTGAAAGGATTTATTTTAAAGAGTTGGATCGTCGTAATGCTGTCTGTGGGAGTCTTTGCTCTGTGAGTACTGAGTGTGCTGTCCGTGAGAGATTGACGGTAGTGGGAGCCACAGACCTCTCTGTTTGAGAAGTTGTCGAGGTCTGAATTATAAAATGAGCAACAGGACATCGGCTTGCACCTAAGCTTGTGTGATGAAATGAATTTCCACTCATAGTCGGAGGATTTCAACGTGAAAAGTACGATCTTGATGATTCTAGACAAGTTACCAGAAACCTCAAATCCCAAAAGCCACCTATTAGGACCAATATTGCCGTGTAATGCACCTGGATTTGTCAAGCAAGACGAGTAAGGCGGAGTCAACGGTAATGATGAGATTCTAATGCTTGTAGGTACTGTCCCTCCATCTCCACTCATCTCTCTACTTTTGTTTACATGGCCTCCCCCATTATCCAATGTCTCTTGGATACTGTTTTGCTTCTCATCATGTAATTTTGATTCGGTTGGTACACTCTGATACTCTGTATTATCGTTCAATTCGACTTGCTTTAACCTTTCTGAGAGGCTGTCTTCTATTGTCTCATCCTGCCCCTTTTCCTGAATATCCTCCTCACCATGCTTGTTACCTTTTAATAATTGATTCCTCGTATTTTCCAGCAGAGTATTCATACATTCGCTCCGCAGTTCCGAGTCTGTTATTTTCGACATTAAACCTTGATGGATTTCCTCCTTATCAAGGAATCCTCTCTCATCACTCCTCCTCGCCTCCTTCTCTGACAAGCTTCTCCCGATTCTCATATACAGCATCTTGAAAATGCTCTGTCTTCCTCCAACATTATTACTGGAATTAGTCATTGTATTACCCTCACTTCTGTTTGGATCCTGCTTGCTATTATGCTTTGATGTACCCAAGCCGTCCCCTCCGGGGTCCCTTCCCATGGGATGATGCAAGGTATTCTGACCACAATTTGAGCTCCAAGCCAAAGATCTTCTTGAACAATCCCTCACAGATGCGTTTGAAAATGACTGAGCCAGCACGCCTATCTTCTTTTGAAGTTGCCTAGAAAATACCGAATGTACTCTAGTGTGTCTTCTCTGTCTTTGTGCCCATAGTGCACCCTCTTGTGTGATATTATCCGAAAGAATCTTGCTAATCATCATCTTGTCTTTGGCCTCCTCATCATTTTCTTTCTCCTCTAGCCCAGGTTTTGGACCTGGTGAAAGCTTATATAATAGCAAATGATAATATTGAGGCTCCAAATAAAATGGTAAGTTATGTCTAAACCACGTACTGTATCTTATCTCCTTATAAGTGATCCTCAAGGATGGATCCACCGTCAGCATCTTTGTAATTAGCACCTTGGCCAGATTTGAAATGTGTCCTGGCAAATTAAAAGCTCCAAGTCGGATCTTACGAAACAAATTACCCACATTCTCATCATCAAAGGGCAATGATCCACATAATAATGCATACAGTATTACACCACATGACCAAATATCTATCTCAGGACCCGTATATGCTTTACCAGATACCACCTCAGGTGCTGCATAATTTGGTGATCCACATGATGTATTCAAAAAATCACCATCTGAAATAAAACTAGATAAGCCAAAATCTCCAATCTTAATGTTATTATTCTCATCCAGCAAGATATTCTCCGGCTTCAAATCACGGTGGCAAATCCTATTGATATAACAATACTCCATCCCGGAAATTATCTGCTGAAATAACCTCCGAGACTCATCCTCTGATATCCTCCCCTTTTGTGTTATATAGTCAAATAACTCACCCCCAGTGACATACTCCATTATAATGTAAATGTCGGATGGTGTGTCAATCACCTCATATAACCTAATTATATGTGGATGTACTATACTCCTCAATATGCTAATTTCCTTTATTGACTTTTCATACATGTTAATCGCCTTCATCTTGTGCTTGTTCATAATCTTCACCGCAACCTTCCTCCCTGTTGGCTCGTGAATTGCCAACTTCACCTTTCCAAATGACCCAATACCCAATGTCTGACCAACCCTATAATCCCTGATCTTATAAGAAAAGCCACCATTCTTTCTATTACTTTTACCCACATTATCCACCATTATCATTCTTTGCCCCTAAATATATATATATATATATATGTATATATACTCCGATACCTATACAACACTTTTGTATATTATTATTATTTGGGGTACTGGACTCCAATTATTCTTTTTCTACTAGTACTCAATATCTCAACTTTTTCTCTCTTCCTCTTTCCTTTGACTTATATATTAAATTCCTGGGCTAACTTTGCATTTTTCTTCTCTCCATCCCTTTTATCCCCTCTTCTTCTTCTCAAAAAGGCCTTGAAATCTCCCAGATATACATCTCTTGGAGTCTCTCAAATAGATACCCTAGAGACTTCCTCCTCCTCTTTCTTTCTCCCCCTCTTCTTTCCTTTCTTCCTATTCCTACTCCTATTCCTTTCTTTTCTTCCTATTCTTCTTCTTCCTCCTAAATTATTATCTTTTCATTACTCCTTTATTCTTTTTTAAGCCTCAACCCCCCACCACCCCCCACCACCATCATTACTACGGTACCCTCGATTTTTGTTTATTATTTTTATTTGAAATTAATTAAGTAATTTGTCTATTATTTAACCAAAAGACCAAATAATCATCATCATCATCACCACTATCATTATCAGTGTCTTTATATCTATTACTTATATGTGGATGTAGTATGTATATATATATATAAATATATATTAGACTTTATTATTGGATCTTTGATAAGTGGTAGTACCTTGTATTTATATTACAAAGCATCTCCCACCCACCCAATTTTTTAAAAAATTAAAAAAGATACCAATCTAATTATTCAAGTACCATTAATATCAGCTATTATGTCAGAATAATTGCTGCTTGGGATCTCCACGAGTTTGAAGCCTGTGAAAATAGATTAACCATCGGATCTTTAATAATAAATGTTTATTAATTAAGTCAATTTTAAGGTGGTAACTTTGGAATTCTATTATATGAGACAAAATTTAGCAATAATAGTGGTTAGGTACCAGCTGCAGCTGCTGTTTCTTCTTCTTATTACGATTTTACTTCTTCAAGAGTATGGTCTCTGTTATTCAAATTCTCAAGATCAGATTAATAATGATGAACTTATTGAGATTTCGGGTAACATGACCGAGGAAGATGTCTATAAATGGGCCTCAAATTACCTGGATGAGAGGACCGCAGGAGAAGACTCAGATCTGCAGTACTCCGACTCTGAGTCATTTTTGATTGATCCCAGACTGGATTACATCTATAACAGCTCCAAAAGATTGCAGGTTTACAAGACCATTAACGTTTTGAACGTCAAGGACGAGATCATACCATATAGAGTTTACCAGACGAACATAATCATTCCACTGTACGAGGTGAAGAATTCGCTCTTTGTTTGCAAGATCCGAATCGGGGAGCCTGAGCAGGAGTTTTGGCCAATAATAGACACAGGAAGCAGTAATTTGTGGGTAATAGGTGACGAATGTAATCAGTCAAGCTGCCAAAAGGTGAAGCGTTACTCCAAATACTTGTCAAGATCCTTCAAGAGAATATCAAAATATGATAATATATCCGTAATATTTGGTACTGGTAAGATTTATGGCAAGTTAATACTGGAAACGCTTAAATTTGATAACTTCCAACTGAATGGACACGTGATTGGTATAATTGAGGAGGTGGAGAACACTGAGAATAGTAGAATTGATGTGTTTGACGCAATAGAACTGGAGGGAGTGCTTGGACTCGGATTCACCCAGATGTCATCCTCCAAGAGTCTGCAACTGCCCTTGATTGAGAGACTTCAGCAGCAAGGACTCATCCAAGAAAACGTCTTTTCGATTTACATCAACGATCACAGAATTAAACCAATTCGAAATGAGGACAAGCTCTCCAAGCCTCGTGCTCTGTTGCTACTGGGTGGAATAGACAGCAACTTGTTTCAAGGAGATCTTCACATTCTTCCAGTAATTAGGGAGCATTACTGGCAGGTCGAGCTGGAGTCTCTCCACATTGGTGAAACCAAATATTGCTGTGATCTTGGCTCACTTGCCTATGAATGGGAGAGTCTGGAGAATGAGCACTTAAGCAGGAAGTTTGGACCCTTTGAGGACCCCCCAATGGACCTCCATATCTACAATAAGTTCAACAAGACGATCGATAAGGCTAGTCGGACTCCAGGTTATGTTATCTTTGATTCAGGTACCTCTTTTTACACACTTCCAAATTTTGAATATAAGAAGTTTTCCCAAGATTATAAACCTTTTGGAGACTGCTCTCAGATCCATTTGGGTACCCAAAAAATTGACCCCAAAGTGATTGAGCACTTTCCCAACATTACTTACACCTTTAAAGACGGACTGAAGCTCATTATCACTCCGGAGCTTTATCTGACCCCCAATGAACAGGGCAAATGCAAACCCGGAATCATGATGATCGATGTCCCCGGCGAATACGGACACTCCTACATCCTTGGGTCCCTCTTCATGAGGTACTACTACACGACATACTCCAAGAACATCCCAAGGATCGGGTCTTCTGTTGGTATTGCCAAGGCCAAACACGGAAAAGAAACCAGAAGGTACATTTATAGCAGACTCTCCTCCACAAATGAGTCCTTTGTGCCTCCCGATGATGACGAGGCCGAGTTTTACTGGACTAAGCTTAATGGCCGTCTTTCCAATAACTGGAAGTTCCCGTCCGTACTATATAACCTCTTTTAATCGACTTGTGGAGTATTAGAGAAGACTCTTGATAAGTTCTTTATCTCAGTACTGGTGTTAATGTTTATCTTTTGTCCTCTTTCATTCCATATTTGAAACAAGAATATCGTCACAACTAGCCCCAGAATTAGCCAAACTAGAGCTGTAATCAAAACCAATATTACAATGATCTGCCCAAATGGGGAGGAACTGATGAATATATAAGCCTTATCCGGAAGAAATCCACTCACCAATTGACTAACTTTCATCCTGCCTTCTCTCCATTCTCTTGTCTCCACCTTGGCCATCTCAATCCGACTAGGATTCACCATGTCTCCAAAGCTCATACCCATGTATGTTCTCTTATACCAGTCTGAAGTTGTGTTTTTCAACAGATTAACAAACTCATCCAACTTTCTCAGATTCAAATGTTCATTATCTTCGCCTTTGTCCTCCTCTAAAGTCATCACACCCCTAAAGTGAATCACCACGTTAATACTCCCCAATACACTGTCCACCCCAACATCCACCACATCCACACCCTCCTCATTCACTCCCAAGACCTGAATTACTGACATCCTGAACGAATTAACAAAATTCTCATAACCCATTGGTACAATCCTCTCAAAGAAACCAGACAACTCAACCTTGAGGGCAATGTCCCTTCTCTCTCCCTTTGGAATACATATATACCCATTTCCACTCCACCCCACCGGACATGAACAAATATAAGACCCCACCGTATTCGTGCATAAAGAATCATCCCCACACCCATTCAACATCTCTCCACCCATCCTCTCCATACACTCATCTACATCCATACATCTTAAATCACCAGTGGATGCAATTTGATACCCTTGTTTGCATCCACAGTATCTTTTATAGTCTGAACCAAAGTCCCTATCTGTGAGATATGAGGACTCACGCTCCTCCAAATCATCTCTATCACTCAAAACACTCCCAAATCCATCCACTATGCACTGCAACCCCACTGGACAAGAAAAACTGCCTCCTCCGCTCACACCCTGAAGCTCCGTAACTTCATCACCCAACTCTCCCACTCCTTCTCTCTTGGATAACTCTGACTCTGACCCAAAAGAAGATCCCAACATCAACAACAAACTGTTCTGAGCCGTCCCTACCCCATTATATTCGCTCAAACACATGTTCTCCTGTACACAAGCCTTCTTACCATCCCCATAGTATCCTGGCCTACAAATACAATCATAACCTCCCTGCTTATTTATACATAGAGCCAAAGGATGACATGGCCTCCTCAGTCCAGATGGAGTTATTACATGACGTTTCAATGAGGAAAATGGAGAAGCCAAAATCCCAGCTATCTCTCTAGTTCTTTCTATACTTGGATAAATCGCATGATTTGTATTATAACCCATATAAATGTCCCCATGTCGCTGCTCATTCTCCTCTATATTAAACTGTCTGCTCTGCTCCTCACACTCATCTATGTCCTCGCAGCTATGTCTAAAGAAAATACTCCCACTTTTACTATCTATCACCTTCACTACTTGGTGTTTGAACCCCTCGTCGCAGATACAGTAGCTACTCAACTCAGAGTGCCAAATCTTGGTATCATCACCACCTTGCTGGGAAAGCGTACCTCTCCTCTCTGAATTAGACAATGAGCCGCTTTTCCCGTGACCAACCTTTGACTTTATACACCTGGAATTCCTCCAACATGATCTTCCATCCAAATTACTACATTCTACATGCATGGTCGGACTCTCTAAAACAGCTGGAAGCATCCTCTTGTGGCCCACTGCCTCTCTATTGGCTCTGCTGCCCTCTCCCCCCAAGTAAAGTACTTTCTCGCAATCCTTCTCGTCATTTACACAAAAGATGTCGCAAACCTGATCATTTAACCAGCTCTCACTACACTCCTTGCTAGACCATCTGCTACTTTGATTTGAACTAAACATGTCTACACTAACTCCCAAGATTGATAACTCATCATAGCCTCCTGCCGTTATGGAATATCTGTTGATCAAAACTCTTTGTTTCGTATCAACAGAGACTGAATAACTCCTCTCTCTCAGAATCATCTCATCCCCCCACTGAAAAGCAAGCTCCCTCTGCACTTGGGTGACTAGCTGAACTCTTCTGTACTTTAAAGAGATCTCATCATATCTTGGTAGTATATTGATTCCAAGAAGCGGATAAGCCAATCCATTCAAGTAAATTGAGAACCTCCAGTATAGACTACATATACTTTGGTAAATCTCATTCAAATATCGATTTCTCCTTGAATCCACCTTGAGATAATAAATAATAGGCACCAGAAAGCCACCCTCATCCTTGCTCTTCTCAGACATTCCCTCCGGGGATGAAACCATTAGCCTTGTCCCTCCAAAGGCTCTGTCAAATATCAAATATGCGATACTTGCCCCTCCTACACCCCCTCCAATATCCTCCTCTCTCCGGTAATACATAAAGTGGCCGGTAAAATGCTCATTTTCAGAATCTGCTATTAGTGTCAAGTTTGAAATTATCTGTCTAGTCTGCTGTCCCTTGCTTCTCCCCTGATACACCTCATAACCCACATTCCTATAGACTACATCCACCTTGCCTTTGGTTTTGATTCTTGTTGGAAGAATGAGAGAAACAGGCACCATATCACCTATACCCATACTTATTGGATATGTTATCAATGCTTGTGATGATATCACTTGACTAGAAACTCTAGATGTCAAGATTATCTCATCTGTCAAACCTCCCTCTCCAAAAGAAATGCTTAGCAAGGTATTATTGACCTTCATTTCAGAATCATAGCTCGGATTGCCTTGTTCTGTAGTGTATTTCTCTCTATCTTTGTCCTCATTAAACTTTAATTCCAAATTACATATTTGTCCAGGCTTGTTTGTTAAAATATCACTGATTATTTGAACCCATCTATTATTTGTCTGCTGGACATACTTCTTTGCCAAATTACTTGCTGTAAATTCGTCCCTACAAAGTACCTGTTGGCCAGGATCTGGAAAGTACATTGACACCCCAGTAAGTCTTGTTTCCAAATGGCTCTTCTGCTCATCAACAAAATGTAGAGCATTCCTCTTCTCAGAAAAACTCAAATCGGGAAAGTCACCCTCGCATCTCCCATAGAGCTCACTGTTTGGATCTCTGCATTCTTGTATATTCACACTTGCTATCTGCATATTGTAATAAGAGTCAAGAGTTAAAGCTAATAGCTCCTGAATAGAGTGGTCCAGCGAAAACTCCTGAGATAGATAACTTCTCAATAACTCCAACATATCCCCCATATCATAGCAGCTACACAAGTTTGACATGTCACAATTCTCAATCTTCTTCGAGTTCAAAATTGTCTTTCTTAAAACATTGCTGATTTGACCCCCTCCACACTTATACAATATGCTAAATAGACTATAGAGGTTGAACCTGAACACTCTATATAGATCTGTATTTATTAGAGACAGAGTCAGTGGATAGCTTTGAGGATGAAGAGTGTAGCCATATACTATCCTCGAGGCATACTCAAGCGGTGTTGCTATTCTATACTGCTTGGAATCTCTTGATTCAAAAATCTGGACCTCATCCTCCGTTGACCCTCTTACTGTGACTGGATTTAATGATCTAAAGTTCCAGCCATGACCAGGCTCATTATCCTCACTTGCCAAGATATAACTTGCCAAGGAATTCATCACCTCTAGCACGTCAAATTGCATCATTAAACATGCATCAAACCCAAGAATATCAAACTTAAATTCAAAATGAAAGCTCTCACCACTATCTCCACCAACTTTGCTCTTCAAAATTCCCTCCTTTATTCCTCTATACATTTCATGCAAAGACATCCCATTTCCATCAGAATTGTCATGATCATCACCAAAACCGGACCATGCTGAGCCGTGATTCCAGAGAGTCAGTGCCGAGTAAACCGAGGGAAACCTATTCAAACCCTCCGAGATGAAGGAAGAAAGTACCTCCGGTGAGTTGGAGTCAACCTCCCCCAAATCATCCAGTATTATCCATACAAACCGTTTCCTCAACAAAACTCTGAGCTCACGTGACAGACGCCATCTGTATAGAATATAAGCTCCTGTAAAGTTCTGTGACACATTCTCTTGTCTTATCTCCGGATTTGTCAAGCCACTTTCGACACATGATATTATTGGAACCGAAACCTCCTTGTTGGTAAAGTCTTTAGACCTGTCAATATACACCACCAAGTGAAGATGATCCGCAGTGCTTGGCTGCAATGGACTTGTCATCTCTCCCAAATCCACCAATGACATAGACTCCAGATTGTTGTCCGCATGAATAAAAACCAAATGAGTCCAATATCGCCTCTCACCTATACTTTGCTTTCTAATCGATGAACATACTTTACGATACTTAATTTCCACATCATCCTCCTTGGATTTTGCAGAAATGTGATCTTCAACCATGAATCTTGACAGCTGATTCTGATCACGATGTTCCTCGTACACTTTCTTTTCTGATCTGATGTTGTTTGTCTTATCTATGCTAGTTTCCTTATCAAAAGCCCTGTCTCCATCACTAAGCTGATATTCAGAACCACCAACTTCTTCGGAAAATAAAAAACTTGCACTGGAACTATTTATATCTAAATTATTTTCCACATGAGATTCACCTTGATAAATATATATTAAACTTAAAACATATTGAATGAACAGGCTCAAATGAATTGTAGCAAAAAACATCCAAAGTAGCTCTCTTTTCATGGTTTACCATAATTAGGTCCATAGTGTATAAACTTAACAAAAATCTCTCTTATCTTAATCCACAATAATATCCTTTGTCAACTGCATCCATACCAAGTACTCATTTATTCACTTTTTTAATCTATGAAAAATTTTGCTCGGTAAGCATTCAAAAAAAATACCAGCAAACTCCAATTTAATGCACTCACCCACATATTATTTATAATACTTAAAAAATGTTATTTTTCTTTGCATGTGGTGTCAACTATATACCGGCCTGCATGCAATGGCGCTGAAATGCAAAAGGCGCCATGACCACTTACGTGGGAGTAAAAAAAATATTAAACAGATTATAGGTGGACATGAGAAATAGAGTAGATGGGGAAAAGGGGGGAAAAAGTAAAATTAGAATTTGAAGAGAGAATCAGTCCTTTATTAATTAAATTAACAACTTATAAATGAACAGGTCATGATACAGTGTACATACTCCTCTAGCTCTTGGCAGATTACTCGTAGATTGAATATACAAGTACAGTGCCAATCATAAAGATGGATCCTGTGGGAGCTATGAAATCGATGATGGGTATGGTTGGATCTAACATTGTCAGCTCAGCAAAACATGCAACAAAGCAGGTTGTGAGGAAGATCCGCCAAAAGGCTGACCCCAGATCATATAGTTCTAAAAAAAACAAGGGTAAAGCAGATACAAATGGGAAGGAAGGCTCTGATATAGATGGTGACAACGACTCAACTGATTATAAGCTTCAAAATAAGAGAGATCAGGATAAAAAAACGAAGGCTAGAGGTTCGAATGATGAGAACCAGGCGACTAATAGTGATTTAAGTGATGATGAGTCGGAAGATGAGTCGATTTTGGATTTTAGGGATCGAGTTGTTACTGAGCAGGAGTTTATGAGATTGAGAGAGCTTTTGAGCAGGGAAATAAAGGTCACGAATCGAGGAAATTCTGAGATGGAAAAGCAGATGTGGCTAACTCCAAGAAGGTTTAGGACAACAATTCGATCTGTACAGATAGAGAATTTGACAAGAGTGGAGCAGAAAAATGTATTTTTGGAGTTTTCTTTTGGAGGTACGCTCACTGAAGTTAGATTATTGAATAGTAACACCGGTCAGGAGGTTCCGAGACTGTTGGGTTACCCCCCTTGCAAGGAGTTTTACACTCACACAGTTGATATTAAGCCATTTCAGGTTGAGAATAATGATGAATTACTTATTGAGATACCAGACGATGACAGCAAAGAGTTTAAGGAGCTTAAGAACAGTAATTCTGTTGATATCTCATTGGATGAAACGTTTGAGTGGAGAGGAAGTTATTTACACATGGAGCGAGAATTATTTAGAATTATTGCTTGGAGAGCAAACTCTGGAACAGTTAATGATCTGCTAGGATATAATGAGGATACATTAAAGAACTATGCAACTGGTAGCGTTAGCCAGATGATAACATTGTCAAAGGTAACTCAGAGTAACTCATCGAACCCAGTCTTTAGGATTACACTTCAAATAGTATTTCAAGAAATATACGATTTCCAGCTCAGCTTGTCTCAATTTACTTTGAGGAATATAGATGGTGATGAGAGGAGTTCCAGTGTCTCCAACTCGAAAAATATTAATGTTGTATATGATAATCATGAGATAGAATTTGATAATGTCGGAAAAGGAAATAATCCAGATAACAATTCAAATTCCATATCTTCTAGTGATCATAATACGATAAGAATAGACCTAAGTGACCATGAGGGGGATTATGGTACTGAGAAGGAGAGGCTCATTTCAAATCGTTCAACTTCATGTCGTTTAAGCATTAAGTTTCCTTCATTTGGAATGGACAACCCATTCCCAACTAGATGTACTTCAGGTTGGTCAGAATGCTACGAAAAGCAGAATAAGATGATTAGATGGGACAATATTGGCATGATTCCATTTAGAGGTACAATACATGAGTTGGAGAGAAATAGTCTACAAGCTGTTTTGGAAATTAACTCAATTAGTAAAGTACATCAGATTTTTAAATCATCAAAGCAGGTTAACTGTACTTTTAGTCTTAAGAACATAGTCTATTATCCCTATGTTCAGACCGAAGTTAAGCTTCCAGATGGAGAAACTTGTATTCTTGAAGGGAAAATAGACTTTGGAAATATACCCAAATATCATCAGCTAGGAAATATTTTAGAAATTGATGATGAAAATAAAATATATCTGGTAGTAAAGATTATCAGAATTGACAACTTAATTTTGAACATCTACGAGGCGAATAGCATTCTGCAGGAGACTGAGAGTGATGACTCTATGGATATATATGTTCAATTAAGCTTTGATGGAAATAGAAAAGAAACACCAGTTGTTTCGGGGACATTACATCCACTCTTTCAGACTGAGTTAACCTTTGTTTTGGATCACATTGATCACGAGAAAAATCCCAATGATATGGACTCTCACTCTTTAGTGCGACTCTTAGAAAGAAAAGGTCCAGTCATAATAGATGTATGGAGAAAAAATAAGTCAGCTATGGCACAACATCTGGGGTGGACTGAAATGCATTGGAGAGATATCCTCTTCAGAAACAACAACAATTCTGGACAGAGGTTTTCTGGGTTTGGAGATCTAAAGCTTAATCAACTCTCTCCCTTAAGACCAGAAACTACAAGTCCCAATTTAATGGATAATATTGGAAATGCATGCAGTAATGGCGCCACAACACTAAGGCGCCAAGAGTACAGAAAATTTTATGATCGTAATCTTGGTAAGGAGATAGTATACGAAACAAGGGTATATCAGGATGGGACATTATTATATAACTTGGGTCAAAGGCCGAATCAGTCTAGTATATCAGGTTCAGGAGGAGTATCACCAAGAGTCTATTTGGAGATATGGACAAAGCCCGATTTGAGTAGTATGTATAATGTTTCAAGTTCAACAGGTCATAATGATAGTAGAGATGGTGTTTCTAGATATTTGGTTGACAAGCTTAGTAAAGTGGTGGAGTGGGCGGGAATTGGTCCATCTTTGAAGAATTCTAGGATTAGGTCAAATATTTTCTATTGGGAGTATGTTACAAAGTCATTTGAGACTTGGGGAAGGCAATATTCATATTATAGTTTGGATTCAAGAGGAATAAGGCACTTGCTTCCAACATTTTTGCAGCCACTTAAGCCCCTTACAGGAGTGGACAATTCCTCAAAGATACATCATTTTGTTCATTCATTTCCATTTTTACCAAGTAATAATGATAAGACTTGGAGGACTCCTGATTTATTCTTATTATCTCGTCAAGGTACCCCTTTTGATCATACTTTGCTTCAGGTTTGTCTGCTATTAGGCTTAAATAGAGTAGCATTTTTAGCATGTGGTACTCTATTAAATAGAGATCAATATTCTTGGGCAGTGACAATACATTATGAGTATATCATGGCTGGAGATAATGATCCTTATAATGAAGGTGAGAAGGAAGGTAGTAATCTAAAGGCTGATGGTAATAATATTAGAGGGAGGAGCAAGGTTCCGGATGTTCATATTGGAAGAAGTAAGAATCATTCCAATATTAGATCTATTTCTCCTAGATTTATGAAAAGTGGTGATAAAAGATGTCATAAATCAGAAAAGTCAGGTATTTTTGTGGGATCCAGAGGGAAAATGAGATCATTATCTCCGAGTTCGATTCATATTGGCTCATCACCCGTGAAGAGTAATAGTAGGACAATTGAAGCAATTAATTATCCAGGATTAATACAAAATAAATCCAAATTAAGCTTGGATAATAATTCAATAAGGTTTTATGCATTATTTTGGGATACGGTTAAGCATGTTGTGTATAGAGTTAATGATATTATAGATGTTTCTAAACATGATGAGTTTATTCAATGGTTAAAGGAGGAGGGGTATGATATAAAGCAATTAAATGAGTTAGCATTGGAGTCTTTATTTTCTCAAAAAAGTTATTACAAAGATACATATAGACATATACACTATAAGCCAAATTTCTGTTTAAAGGTGGTTAATAAGTTACCATATAGAACATTGGATTTATTAGTAAATCATAGAAATATTTATGCAAATATACAACAGTTAAATAATCCACTAAAGCTATCATATAATTTGAATGATAATAAATCATGGTTTTCATTCTTTCCAAGAAAGACAGATAGCTTTATTAATTTGAATTTGAATAGTAAGATTAAAGGAGAGATGGATGTTAAAGGAGTATTGAATCAGCTTCCAATTACGCAAAATAGTTCGAATATATCAGCATGTTTCTCATGGCCAATAATAAATGTTGTAGCACAGACTGGTGATAATACTAAAAAAGGTCATGACAGTAGGGGAGAAACAGATGGTTGTTTAAATAAGGATAAGATCAATAAGTCTAAGCAAAATGATGGTGGTATATTATCTCCAAAGATGATTTTTGGATTAAAGAAATCTCATCATAATAAGCATGAGAATGATTGTTTAAAAGTGGGTGATGATCATTTGAGTATGGAAAAGAAGTTTTTAGAGAATAATATGATAATGGATACTGAGGTAGATTTATATAGTAGAAGTATTAATGATGAGATTATGAGATATGTACAAGTGCAGAGATTTCAGAAATCACGTACTATAGGTACAAGATGGAATAGGGAAAATAGTAATATGATATTCTTAAGGATGGGATTAAAACTATTAGGGAAATGGGAGATGTCTGATCCTTATACTCGAGAATATTATAAGAATAAATGTGAATTTTTGAAATGGAGGGAATCATTTTTATCAACAGTACCAATAAAATATAGAATGAAATATGCAATTTTAACATTTCCTTGTAATATTCCAAAGTGGATTGCTCAGCAGGTTTGGTTTAAATGTAACTTTTTATCCAATGAAACTGATAAGAGGTCAGTGTTTTCATTATCAGTAGATATTAATAGTTGGCCAAATAATATTCAGACAATAAGAATATTAATATTGGTTGTTCATCCTTTGAAGTCAAATCAGCTAAGAAAGCTTCAATTAATACAGAAAATGAGCATTTCAAATGAAAGTGACCTAGTGAAACAAAATAAGAGATTTGATAATAAAATAATGAATTCAGAGAATTTCTCAAATGGGTTAAAAGATAATAATCAAAGTAATAAAGTAAATATCAGAAAAATTGAAAATAATGATGATTCAAGAAATATTATTACTACTACTACCAATATTAGTAATAATGATAAAATCATTCATGAATTAAATCAATTAGAAATACCTGAATTCCCAAAGGAATTAATAATAAAAAATGAGAAATTGGACAAGGCTGATACAAAAACTACAAATAATAGAATTGAAAAAAGAGCTTCTTCTATAATTTTCTCTGATGATGATGAGCCTGAACTTAAATTATTACATCCATAATTAAATTTATACACGTTTTGGCGGGAAACACACGTGTTAAATTTTAAAAAGAACAAGTAGAAAAGATGATTATATGCAAAGCAAGAAATTAAATAGTAGCGTGTGGGGTTATTATTATTATTTATTGATAAGTATTTTTGTAGCTTTGTCTTTTTTCCTTCTTTCAATTTTCATTCTATTTAATTAAAGGTAGATGTGTTAATATTTATATATTGGAGGATTAGATTAGAATTCGGCATCCAGGTCAAATTTTTGGTCATCCTGGTTAACCATGACACCAGCCATTTGGTACTCTCCAACTCTCTTTTCGAAGAAGTTAGTTTTTCCTTGAAGTGAGATAAGGTCCATCCAGTCGAATGGATTAGTGACATTGTATATTTTTGGTGCATCTAGAGCAAAGAGTAGTCTATCGGCCACAAATTCAATATATTGTGCCATAAGTCTGGAGTTCATTCCAATAAGGTCGACAGGAAGGGAGTCACAGAGGAAGTTTCTCTCCACATTTACAGCTTCGGAGATGATTTGTTGAACTCTGGAGATGGGGAGCTTATATTTGAGAGCCTTGTAAATCAGGCAGGCAAAGTCAGCATGTAGTCCTTCATCTCGGCTGATCAGCTCATTCGAGAAGGTGAGTCCAGGCATTAGACCACGTTTTTTGAGCCAAAAGATGGCACAGAAGCTCCCAGAAAACAGAATTCCCTCCACTGCACAGAATCCAATAAGTCTCTCAGCAAATGATCTCTCGCTATTCATCCACTTGGTTGCCCATTCTGCCTTCTTTTTGACCGCAGTAACATGAGAGATTGCCTCAAAGAGCATTTGGCGCTCCTTGATATCTGAGATATATTGGTCAATCAAAAGTGAATATGTCTCATTGTGTATTTGCTCAATTGCCATTTGAAAGGCATAGTACATTCTTGCCTCTGGAATCTTTATTTCCCTTAGGAAGTTCACTGCAAGATTCTCCATAACAATTCCATCACTTGCAGCAAAGAAGGCTAAAACGTACTTGATAAAATGCCTCTCAGGGTCCTTAAGACTTTCCCAATCTCTAGTATCCTGGCCCAAATCAATCTCCTCTGTAACCCAAAATGATGCCTCTGCCTTCTTATACATTGACCAAATGTCATTAATCAGCTCTCTCATCTCGTTTCTATCCTTTCTATCGCCCTTTAATATTGGCTCATTTACTTGATTCTCTTTAATCTCGCTCACAAGCTTTTCAACATCCTCCTCCTCTGTAATAACCACTCTGTTTTCACCTGTCTGATCTGTCATCTTACTCTACTTGTTTCCTCTCTTCTCCCCACTTCACCTTTATTCAAAAAAAGAAAAATTACCAGCAAACACAAATTCGTAATATTCAATTCTTCACTACTCTTGTCTTTGTGCAACCCACTCTACATTTATTTATTGATTTACCTGAAACATATTTGGCGCCTAATGACGTGTTAAAAAGGTACCGTAATTTTTTTAAATTTTCCATATTAAAAAAAATTAGTGTGTGTGCATGTGGGGTGAGAGTGGGGTGGAAATAAATAAAGTTCAAAAGTGAAGAAATAAAATAAAAAGATTAAAGTATAGATATATGGATTTATTGGTTTCTTTTAAAATTAATGTATTGAGATTTTATCATGTTTTAGGGTTTGGGTTTTCCCCTCCATTTAGGATTTAAAATAAAGTGGGACTCTTGTATTGTATATATTTGTCACTATTGTCATTATTAATGTAACTAGATCAACTCTACTGATTTATTATTATTATTCTTATTCCAATTCCTACTCTTATTATTATTTTTTTTGGGTTCATCTACTTTTCAAGTATGAGACGCCGTCTAGATACCGGTAAGTAGGTGAAAAAGTAATTTCTGCACACAAAAACAAAAAATTAAAAAAAATCAGTAGAATTGAGTTAGTATTTAAATATATCTAAATAGTAGTCAATTTTCAGTAAAATAAGGGATAAATAAATATATTTATTTATTTTTAAGGTTAATTGAATAGGGGAGGGTTGAAAATACCAAGTTACCTATAGAGTAATATAAATAAAGTGGATGTATCTGTATATTTTGTAAATAAATAGTATATAGATAGATAACTGCTTTTGGTAAATTGATAAAGAATGAGTGAGTTAAAGAAGGAATTACTGGAGCAGCAAAAGACAGAGTCCGTGTTGATGGATAACCCATTTAGATGGGTACTGTTTCCTATCAAGTATAATAGATTGTGGAGTTTATATAAAAAGTATGAGGTATCTTTTTGGACGGCAGAGGTGATATCACCAATGGATGATAGAGTGAAATTGGATGGTTTGGATGAGAAGTTACTAAATTACATGGAGATGATCTTTGCAAAGCGAGTTTATGTGGAAAATACATGTTTAGATACAGTAATGTTAACGTGTGAATTATTAGGACAAGTACAGGTACCAGAGGCAAGAGGTTATTTTTCATTTACAATGTGTATGGAGAATATCTATAAGGAGTTGTTTATGAACTACATAGAGATGATACGCCAGAATAAGGTGAAGAAGGAGATGGAGAACAGCAAGGAGACCGAAGAAAAGGAGGATAAACTAAAGAATGTTGTATTGAAGGAGGAGTATGGCTACAAGCTGGAGGAGAGGTTGAACGAGTCGGAGGATTTTGTCAAGATGAAGGAGCTAGTGAGGAGCTTCTTTGACGAGGAGACCCTATTCACCGAAAGACTTTTATACTACTCCATCATCAAGAGGATCTTTTCCTGCAGCATTTTCTTATTGAGACTTGCCTTTTCTGTGGGAAACCTGCCTGAATCTAAAATGCCAACCCAGCTTTGTGACGGCCTTGATAGAATTCGCAGGGATGAACAGTATCAAACAGAGTTTTGCTTAAGTATCGCAAAATCCATGAAGACTAAGCCAAGCAACGAACAAGTAGTTACTTTGCTTGAACAAGCCGTCATGCTGGAGAAGAACTTCATCTTTTCTCACGTAGATCCACAGGTACTACAACTTGAGAGAGAAGACATCGTTGCCTTCCTCTTGTTCACCGCTGATGAAGTCCTAGTCGACCTAAAGTACCCAAGACAATTCAATGTTTCTAACCCATTCACAAGCATTATGAATGAATTCCCAGCCCCGTCCCAAGAAGAAGCCATCGCCAGACAAACTCTTACTCAAACTCTCAAAGCCGCACACCATAAAACCTACCAAGACATCTCCAACAATCAATTCTCAACATCCCAAGACTTTTGAGATGCCCGCCCAAACCTACTACTAACCAAAACTAGGAAATACTAGAATATTAACTATAATGTCTCGGAATGGCCACACAATACCAATTCATACAATCAAATGTAATCACTACTCTATACACATCTTTTAAACAAAACAAAACACAGAAAATTTGTCTAGAAATAGCATAAATACTTTAGAAAAAGTGTGTGTCTGTGTGAGAAAGAGAGAATATCCCAACTTGGAGAGATAAACTCATACTCACTGATAGTAACTAAAACATCCACAAATATATCCTAAATTAATAACTATTATACTCAATAATACGGCGAAGTCTACTCAAATAGCCATTCCCCTCCTTCAAATTGTCACTCCCTACCTACCACCATTTTATTCACCAATATTTAATACTCTCACATGGTCTATTACGTGTCTGACCTTACCGCCATCTTACTAATTTAAAAATTTTGTGGGGTCAAACAAACAATTGGTGGCGCGCCGGCGCCAAGCTTTGAATACATTAGTATCTAACCATTGATCTTCTAGAAGAATTAGCCATTTGAGTTTCTGTATTTGTATTTGTAGTAGTTGTTTCTATTGTACTTGTAGTAGTAGTTTCCGTTGTACTTGTAGTTTCCGTTGTTGTACCTTCTGTACTTGTGCTGGTAAAAGTAGTACTAGTAGTTGTAGTAGAGGTGGTTGTGGTCGTTGTAGTTGTAGTTGTAGTAGAGGTGGATGGGTTAAATTTATTTGTAAAGTTGCTCAAAGAAAGAGCATCTCCCTTATTGAATATTCCGAATGCAGGGAAGAATGAGTTATTGTCCTTATCAACTCCAACAAGTCTGTAGTCAAATGAGGCAGGAAGCGGCTCCAATGGCGTTCCTGAAGTGAACTCTGGTAGTACATTGTCATAAGTGACTACAGCAAAGAATAAAACAGTAATCAATCCAGCCGGATTCACATTTGGTCTTAGTGTTGGATAGCTTAAGCCTCTTCCAAGTAAAATGAGTCCACCATCTGGCTGACGACCAACCGCCTTGACTATAGCACAAACATTCAAATGCTCAGATTTTGAGAAAAATGGATCATTTGTGTAAGTCTCTGCTCTGCATACCTGATTCTTATCTGTCATATAATCCAGAATAAGTGATTGTGAATCATCTTGGTGCTCAGTTGCTGCCATACCACAGTGCTGTGGTAAGTTACTAAGATACATTACAGAAGGAGTCGTAAATTTACCCTTTACCATATTGTATCCAAAAACAACATCATCCTGACCTCTGTTACAAACACCCTTTGCAGCAAATTTACCTCCCCAAAATCTATCAACACCTCTCATGTCAATATCTTTAGTATCTGTAAATAAATCCAACATCTTACCATACATCATACCTGTTGGAATCTTATCAGGCTGCATACCAACTTCTAAAATACACATCAAATCACGACTATTCTGAGATAAGTCATCAATGCTTGTAATGTTATAAATTGTTCCCTTCTCACAATGTCCATCTCTTGTGAATGGAATACTCCAATAACTTCTATTATCCATTCTCTGACTTCCAAACATTGGAATATTCATAAGATTAAATGACTTTGCCTCCACCTTTTGGTCATTCGAATCTGAAAAACTGCTCAAATTCTGTGAATTTCTATCCCCTACTCTATTCATTAATGGATCAACAACTCTTTTTGAAATATTCTGTGCTCTATTTCTAAATGTATCAATATTTCCACCAGATGCTTGCTGAAATGATGTTACTTGCTGGGGTAATCCTGATGAAACTCCACCAGGAATACAACTTACTAGACCAAAATCCACTAATAAACCCAAAAAAATGTAAAATACTGATACCTTAAATACACTGCCGATACTCATCATCCTTCCTATTTACTCTTTTAAACTCACTTGGTCAATAATATTTATTTAAAAAGAAAAGAAAAAGAAAAGAAAGAAAAAATTAACAAATAAATTCCAACTCTGTTATTTTCTCTTTCAACCCTGTTTACTCTTTATTCAACTCTGTCAAATCTGACAACCTACTAATCCATACATCTCCAACTCATAAATCATTTTCCATTTATAACTTTTTCATCCAATCGAAAACCAAACTATTATCAACTTTTACAATTCTCTCAATTACGAGATTTATTCTCTCATTTTTTTAAATATTAATTAATATTATACAATAATCATATTTATATCCGACACTTTTTATGCATGCATACATGCATTCATGTGGCCATCCACATGAGAATATTATAAATGAGAAAAATAATAGTTTTTCAATTATTTGAATATTTAAAAAAAAGTTTGAATAATTTGTCATTTCACTCTATATTTTTCTTTAAATTAATTAAACTAAATTATATACGTGTGTATTTGTTAGATGATAAAGTGATAGTGGTAATAGTAGTGATGGTAGAGTGGGGGTGGGGTGGGTAAGAGATTGTCCCAAAATAACTTGGGCGGGCCGGTACCTTTTTTTCTCTTCTTGGGGGTGATCAGGAAATTATTATTATTATTATTATTATATTTTTTAAATTAATTAATTTGACAATTGGTAGTTAATTAAATTTATTTGAAAAAAAAGTTTTTTTTCTCCCTACATTAATTAAATTTCACTTTAAACAAACAATAGATCTTAAAGATCTGGCTAGAGTTTCATCTCTATTGTTTAAGCTTGAGAGCTTAGTGTTTAAAGGTTAGACCAGGCTTGGAAACAATATTAACATTAATAAATTCAAGTTGTACGTCTTAATTTCATTGTTTACTCAAGTTTCCAGATTTCAAACTAGAAAGAAATTGACCGATTATTAATTGAGAGATTAGACAGCATCTTTTGATCCAAACCCAATTCTTCGTGTAGAAAAGGAGGAAGAGATAGAGTGTTTGTGTTTGTGTATATGTGGGGGGGTTGGGAAAAGAGGTGAGAACTTTTTTTAAACTTGTATTCAGAAAGTATCAAAGATTAAGATAGATAAAGAAGGAGAATGTCTAAATATACCTTTACTGAGTTTAAAAGACTAAATCATGTCTTTTTTAGATTGGATGTTTTCCCATTTATTGCCTTATATTCACTTTTATTTTCATTACTTATTGGGGAGATTTTCAAATTAAGTGAGCAAATTACATATTCTGATATCTTTGATTCATTCATCTACTTAGTAAACTTTATCCAAAATCTCAATAGTCTAAACTCAACCATCATAGAAAATCCCAATGATATCAATATAAATGGACCTATCTTGAATCATACCTATAATTTGATTATCTCAGAACCACAAGATACCAAAATCAGTGAAGAGCTTCAACTCATTATTGATAATGCACCAATCAAATACTTGACTGCAATCCTCATCACCATGATTATCAACCTACTGACCTTCTTAATGACCCATTGGAATCTAAAATTCAAATGTACCATCTGCTTTAGTAAAATTCATAATAAATCAAATAATTATCCACATGATCTTAATAAAAATACTAGTCATATTTTGGTAACTTGTTCAAAATATCCAAATGCACTTTGTCCACTTAAATATTCTACATGTATAGAGAATGTTGCAAAATTAAAAGATTTTAATACTTTATCAAGTATTAAATCATGTACAATAACTGAAATGAGTGGATCAAAAGTCATTCAAATGGATGCAGTGGATTATCATAAGCATAAGTCTGAGATTGAGAGAATTATCTTAAATAATCAGGTATCCAATAATATGGGTAGTATCCATTGGACCAGATTTATTAATTTTGAAAAGAAAATATTCATTTATGATAATAAAATTGGGACATTCACCAAGCTTAATTACCCAATTAACCTTGCCACCAAGTCATATATGGACAAGTTTATCCACCAAGGAGGACTAAATACCAAAGAAATGGTGTCCAGTAATAATTTATATGGAATCAATAACTATGAAATCCCTAGAGAACGCTTTCTTGATTTATTTCTGGAACAAATTATCTCACCATTCTTTCTATTCCAGATCTTTTGTGTCCTATTATGGATTCTTGATGAATATTGGCAAATGAGTCTATTCACTTTATTTATGCTATGTACTCTAGAAGCACAAATGGTTCTTCGAAGACTCAAGGAATCAGAAGAACTTAGAAATATGAAAAGACCACCCTGCTTTATTCTAGTATATAGAGATTTCACTTGGAACTATATAAGCACGGACCACCTTTTACCTGGAGATATTATTGCAATCTCCTCCAACTCCAACAAAGACCAGGATAGTAGTAGTAATAATCATAATAATAATGCTGCATCCATTGCTCCATGTGACTTTCTACTGCTTTCTGGTAATATTACTGTCAATGAGGCCATGCTGACAGGAGAATGTACTCCTAAAATCAAAGTTGCCATGAATTTTGATGAAGATGATAACCAGGAAACCTGTCCGAATTTATCCATTGATCAGAATAAAAATCATTTAATTTTTGCTGGAACTAATATTATTCTCACCAGATCATCCCTATTGACTGAAAACCAAGACTTTAAATCAACCATTAAAAAAATCTCTAGAGAACATCAAAACTTCTCCATGAGTTCTAATCAAACCACCGAATTCATCAAATATGACAATGACCAAATGATCTGTATTGGATATGTCCTCCGAACAGGATTCAACACTTATCAAGGAAAGCTTATTCGAACCATCTCTTCATCCACTGAAAAAATCTCATCCAACAGCCTAGAGTCCCTCATATTTCTTCTGCTGCTAATCTTCTGCTCTCTATTGGCATCCTCGTACATTCTTTATAATGGTATTCGAGATCCACACCGAAACAAGTTCAAGCTTATCATCTCTTGTATCCACATTATCACCTCAGTCATCCCCCCGGAATTCCCCATCACCCTCTCCGTTGCAGTCACTATGGCTGTTGTTCATCTTACCAAGAAGAAAATCTATTGTACTGAACCTTTTAGGATCCCTTTTGCTGGTAAACTTCAAATCTGTGCTTTTGATAAAACTGGTACATTAACTAGTGATAAAATGATTCCACATGGACTTTTTGGAACCAATTTATGTAATAAGGATGAGAAACCATGTATCCTCTTTGATAACCCCTCATCCGAAACTTCCATCTGCTCGGATCTACCATTCTCATCCAATCTTGTTATGGGATGCTGTAATGGACTCTCACTCAATGGAAAGATACTGGTTGGTGATCCAATGGAGAAATCTATCAAGCAAAAGTCCTCCTGGAGAATTCACCATTCTTCAGAAAATAGCTATCATAACTTGACTGATAATTCAACATTCACTATCATAAGAAGATATCCCTTTTCCCCAGAAGAACAAAGAATGACCAACATTGGGATCTTAACCAACTCCTCCAAATCACGAGGGGTCGTCATCTCAAAAGGTAGCCCCGAAATGATGCTCAATTTCTTCAAAAAGAATGACTTTGATCCTTGCCAATATAAGAAAGTTGTCCATGAATGTACTAGCAAGGGCTTCCGTCTACTTGCACTTGGATTCAAATACTCCAATCTACAAGATATTCAAAATCATACTATAAAAAGGGATATCCTTGAAAATGACTTAACCTTTTGTGGCTTCCTTGCACTCTATTGTCCAATCAAGAAACACTCCAAAGCTGTCATTGAAGATCTTAACTCCAGCAATCATTCATGTATTATGATTACTGGAGATAACATTCTTACTGCCTTCCACGTTGCTAAAAATGTCTCCATTATTGATAATGAAAGAGAAATTCTCATCCTATCTCCTTCTGATGATCAACCAATTTCATCATCATCCAAGGATGACACTCACTTAAATCACCACAATAATAATCTTGTATGGAAACATCCAGATGGTACTATCTTTAACCAATTTGATCATAATATTAATAATAGCCTTGTCAACATCACTAATGAATTCAATATTGGAATCACTGGCCAGGTCTTTGAAACACTTATTGAAAACTTTAAAGACACAGAAATACTGGAGAAATTTCTTCTATTAACCAAAGTGTATGCAAGGATGTCCCCAAAAAATAAGCAAACACTTATTGGACTTTACAATAAAATGGGGAAAATGACCCTAATGTGTGGAGATGGTACCAATGATGTTGGAGCTTTAAAACATTCCCATGTTGGAATCTCTCTTCTCTCCAGTGAGACAGAATCCACAAATAATGACCAAGATAACTCCTCACAATCCAATAAAAAGAAGAAAAAACCCAGCTTCTTTGAGATTAAAAAAGATATTGAAACCAGAATTCGAAATGGAGAAAGACTGACCAGATCTCAAATACAACAAGAAATCATGAAAGAACTCCAAGGGATGGATGAAATTCCAAAGGTTAAACTCGGAGATGCCTCCATTGCTTCTCCATTCACTTATAAAGGAGACTCTCCCAACTGTATTATACGACTTGTCAGATACGGCCGAGCAACTCTTGTCACTGTTATCTTAATGTATAAGCTTATGGGACTTAATAGTATTGTTTCCGCCTTTGCAATGAGTGTTCTTGCTCATGATGGAGTCAAATTCGGGGACTTCCAAACCACCGTTGAATCTATCGTCATGAGTGCTCTATTCTTCCTAGTGCTCCGAAATAAGCCTGCTAAAGATCTAGTTCCACAAAGACCTCCCAATAGCATCTTCAGTCCCATGGTATTCCTATCATTCCTGCTTCAAGCTTTGATCCATCTCTCTGTGATTTATCTTGGATGGAAGATATCCTACTCACTTATGCCTTTGGACTATTCCAGAAACATTGATGGTCCTTTTGAACCAAATCTTATCAATACCACCATGTACTATTTATACACAGCTTGTCATCTGGCCTGCTTCCTCTCAAATTCACAAGGATACCCATTCACAACTCCTCTATCCACCAATAAATATCTTATATACACTTCAGCCTCAGTTGTTGTTTTTCTAGCCATTACAATCATGGGAGTATTCCCACATCTAAATGCCCTATTCTCCTTGGAAATGATAAATGACAGGTTATATCAATGTATCCTACTTCTTCTTGTCATATTCGATATCTTTGGTACCTTTTTTGTTAATCATTTCTTCAACAAGCTTCATATTTACTTTGATCGTCAGACAAGGGAATAAGAACTCCTTATTAACATTAAATATAACCCATCTTAAAGTCATACTCCAGCTCCTTTATAAGTGTATTATCTTGAATAATACTCGAGAGGTTATTTCTATAATCCTTTAAAAGCTGTCCAATACATTTATGTAAATCCTTAATAAAAGGTGAACAGGACTGCTTCATTAAATGCTTCAAGGATAATAATGTTGGAACAATATCAATAGCTAAGCTAGCTTGAATTAACTCTTTTAAAACATTGGTTGTTGCTGTCTTACTCTCAGCTTCTACAAGGCTTGAGTGATTCTGCTCTAGATCACAGCTTTCCATATCCAGCTTGGAGGAAGATTTTCCAGACCCATCCATCTGGGCCCCACAAGCTGTGTAGGATCTTTTTGAGTATTTATGATATATACACAAATCTGGTGAGTATAATAAACCCAAAGCATCTCTAAGAGTTTTACCATTATTATACTCATAAGACTCTGGAAGAGCTAAAACACTGCTCTGATCTATAAATAGAGCCAAGAAGTCATGCACAATTCTCGTAATCGTCTCATGTTTCTGCTTATCACTCAAATGATTAAACACAAATCTTAAAATGTATTGCTTTTCATGCTCATCAAAGTCCTCCGGGGACCCGGAGAAATGCCTAGTCAAGACAGATTTCTCACGCAAATTCCAAGACTTTATACTAGGATGGTCCAGCCAATTGTTTAAATAGCAGAGAATCTCAACAAAGTTCTGCACAAGAATGGACGAATTGGTCTTTAGCAGAATCCTCTCAAATACACCATGTGCAATATTTCGAATATTGACATCCCGATCCACTAGGGAGTGCAACATTCGAAGCAAATAAGATCCTCTTAGCTTAATGTAGCCCTGACCAATCAAGTCCGAGATTATTAATAGGGACTGCTTTCTAAGTATTGAACTCGAATCCTTTTCATGATCTTGCTGTCTTTTTCTATCTCTCACTATTATATTAAACATACTGATTAGATTAGGATCAACCAAAGCTGTGTGGAGAATATACAAATCATGAAGCACAATGAGAATGTTATTTCGAATAGAGAGAGGGGAACTAAGATCCTGTAACTCTGGAATCAAGTATTGTTGAATCACTCGTTTAGCTATAGTACTTGTGGAATAACTTGCTTGTCCAAGAGCCAGAATTAAGACACTCAAAGCTGACTCCAAATCCATACTAGTCTCGGTTTGTCCTTTTTCCAAAAGAATAGCCTTGAGACGTCTATATAACTCCTCCAAAAAAGGTACCAGAAACTCAATATTTTGAGACTCAATGGAATCAATTATCAAAATCTTGCCAACTCCCTTTGAATTACTTGAAGAATTCATACTCGTAATCGTGTAATTCAGCAAGAAAAGCTCTCCCAGAATTCGTATATTCAGCGTCTCACTACTCCTCTCTCCCTGAAGCTGTTTTAATAGCAGGACCAAAGAACTTAAAAAGATAGCCTCAATGCACCTTATATCGGTCCTCGCCTTTGGAACCACACAACCACCAAACTCAGCTCTGACATCCTCCAGAGAGGTTCCTGAAGATTGGAAAACTGAATCAACAACCTCCTTTAGAGCCACATCCTTGCTGTTTTTTGCTCTACTATCATTCGCATTTAGCTCGTCCCATAGATATAATATATAAACAATGGTGGATAGAGATGATGACGAGACTATCATCCTCAATAGCTGGCTCCTTTCTGTGACTTTATTGGAATTCTGACTTGAAAACTGATAAGTTATTAAAGCCCTTGTCAATCTTGAGTAAAACTCAGGTTTGGCAAATATGATCTTTTCATACAAAGACATCAGCCTCGTCAGCTCTGGACTAATCTTTAAGTTATCCAATCGGGTGCTATTAAAATATGTGGTTAGTAAAAACTTAAAAATCTCAAGCAAAGAGTTTGAAATGGTAAGTAGGTTATTCTCTGAAGCCATCAAGGATAGAATATAGTCGCATCCTCCCTCACAAATTATATACTTGGTTAAAATATCATATATTCTCTGAGTAATTACAAGAATGTTATCCCTCTGCACCTGAATCAAACCGTTCTGACTCAAATATATGTAAACCTCCTCCATAATCACAAAAGGCAAATCGGGAAAGTCGATTTGGCCCTTCTTATCTCCTCTCTCCTGCTTACCCAACTCATTATAATGCAGAAGCTGAGCAAAAAAGTCTATGAATATATTCAGAAACTGTATCAAGGGCTGCAGTACCAATTGGTACTTTCTTAATACATTCCGAATACATATTCTATATAAATTAATAATCTGAACCTGATTCTCCCTCTGGCTTCTTAATGAGACCCATGAAAACAGATACTCCTTTTTCATCTCATGAATATACTCATTAATATGGTGCTTTCTTGAGTCAAAGTCACTGATAAACTCGCTCAGCTTTCTCATCTGCTCCATTAATATACTCTGACATAACTCTGTTGTCTTATCAACTAGAAAACTCTCACTCTCCATTATTGTAGGTAAACCATAATTTACCCACAAATTAGATACCCATTTCAATTCTGGAGAATAAATATATAATGCATGCAAACTCTGGAGAGAATGTCTTCTAACAAGTACTGAAGAATCCATCAAGGTGCTTTTGAAAAGCATCACTAGATACTTTTTCAGATTTTGGATCTTAATATCTCTCAGCCTCAAATACTGGAATAGTGAGTCCCATAGTATTAGGGATCCCTTCCTGCAAATTGCCTTTTCATCATTAATACACTCCAAGATTATGCGGATTAATGGAAGCAAAGACTCACCACTCCCTGATGAGTGAACACTAACTTCATTTACCAAAGCATTATTCGAATTGTTGTTTTCAAAATCCCCAATTAATAAGGAGAGCCCCTTAACCACTGAATTAAATGTCTCTCCACTCAGCTCCTCGTAAATCTCACAAGCCGAGGAAACTATCACAGAAAGAGCGTTTATTGACTTTATCCTAATATTAGGAGAAACATCCCTACTTCTCTCCAATAAAAAGATAACCAAATTGTAGAGCTGAATGGCCATTTCGCTTTGAGCAAAATTAAGAATGCTGGAGGAATTTACTGATTGGTTATCCATTGTTATTCCAGACCACTCTATACTTTGTCTTGCGCTGCTATTACGTCTTGAAGAATTGGTCAGTGCTGTCTCACTACCTCTCCAATCTAATTCCTTTTGGCCTCTTGGAGAGAGATTGTGCTCAAAAGAACCTAAATAACTGCCTTCTTCAAATATTATTGAAATCATCTGATCAAAAAAATACCTCTGTCCATCCATCATGCTGGACTTAGCTCCTTTAGATGCATTTGTGACATCCTTCTCTAACTTATCTGAGATACCATGGACAAACACCGCCAGTAACTCAACGGAGGAACGAAGCTGCAATATGCTTCCTGCAATGTCTATTGCAATAATTCTATAGTTTGGCTTGGACGAATGGAACATTATCGGGAGGATCGAGACAATTCTTCTATATAATAGCTGTGGAAACTTGAACGGAAATGCCGTCATCTTTGGGGTGCTCCTGGTACTATGACCTTCTCTTACTGTGGCTATGCTATATTCTATGTTATAATTTGACAAAAAAGAAATGAAAGAATTGACCTCCTTAACACCTCCTACTACTACACCAGCTTGGCTCTTAGAGTCAAATAAAGTCTGCTTCAATATGTCAAAAAGTAGCATTTTTGTTGAATTCCTAGACTCTGAAGCCTCCACCAAAGCAGGAATCAAACCATTATGCAACTGGTCAAGCACATTTTGCCTGGCCTCTGATTTTTCGCTTAGTAAT
Organism: Cryptosporidium canis; assembly: GCA_027243985.1. NCBI lineage: Eukaryota > Apicomplexa > Conoidasida > Eucoccidiorida > Cryptosporidiidae > Cryptosporidium > Cryptosporidium canis. Next base: position 2,843 of record JAPCXC010000082.1, on the reverse strand, counting down.
AAGTATACCGACAAAATATATCCCAATATCGGATCATTCAGAAAGATTTCGTTTCCTGAATAGTCTGAATCACTCGAGAAACTTCTCATCACAACATTGTCAATATAGTAAAACTCCCTAGCTTTCATACTCGAGATCCTCCTCTTAAGACGCTCCAAAATCTCAACCCCCTCAATCTCCTCAATCTCCTTGTCGCTATCAACACCCTCACTCTGTTGGCGTTCTTCGTCCCTCATCCACTTTTCACCATTATCTCCATCTTCACCATCTTCTTCTTCTTCCTCATCCATCTCTGAATCATCATTGTGTGACCGTTTATTCTTTTTCCTGGATCTCACAGTCTTGGAGGACCTGATCTGGCTCTTTTTGACAGGATCTGAGCGCTCCCCGTATTGAATCTCAACAATCTTGTTGATTATAAACAAAATATTTGGGTGGGAGAGCTCTGGAAATAGAATGGTCAGCTCCTTGATGATGTTAAAAACCCTTTGAATTAGTAAGTTCTGAGCTTGGATCTTGGAACCAGTATTTGAAGACCAACCATTACTTGTACTGGGTGCTTCGCTTCCCATTAAAGTTAATTGAATCATCTTTCTAAGAAGAATGATTGATGAGTACACAACAATCTCAAAGTGCCGGTTTTCCAGTTTAACTGTTCGAAATCTCTTAATGACTTCTCCACCACTAGAGTTTATTCGAATGTATCTACTCTCTCCAATATTTACAAACAAAAGTATGAACCCAACTGTAATGATTCTTGAAATGTTATATTCCAAACTCCCCAGCAAGAGTGAGGTAATTTCTGGAGAATTATTAATAGAGTAGTCATTCATCCTTGAAATGATCATAGATAGGTTGGACATTTCACCATTTAAATGGCTATTTTTTGGGAAATCCTCACAGTATATCAAAAGATTGGACATACCCTCTATTAATTCATTCAGCCCCTCCAGACCTGTTTGAGATGTGTTATTGGAGGCATCAAAATGCCTACAGAAAAACACAATACAATTTAATAACTTTAGTTGAAGAATTAAATCCTCACCATCCTCAGGCTCAAAATAGCTACCTCCATTGCTAAGTCCAAATTTGCTCGACTCTGCATTCTCAACTCTTTGAGAGCTTATTCGCACATCATCAATGCCAAAACCCTCATTTTCTTTTTCTTCCTCCAAGTCTGAATCAGAAAACTTGTTGGCTTTCTTCCTACTCTTACTGGCTGTCTTTTTGCTCCTCTGCTCCTTCTTCTGACTGAGCTGTCTTTTAAGCTGAGTTTCGTTTATCATTCCTATTATCTTCCTAATAATGAATGGTCTTATAGATGTTATAATCTGAGGTCTATTAGGCAAGACCGAAATTAACAAGTAAATCATTGCAGAATAATAACTTTTTGGTCCACAAAATGAACTTATGTTAATAAACACTCGTCCAATAAAAGACCTCACAAGATTGTCAAAAACCGATTTATCCATTTCAGAAATGTCCTCCAAGCCTTTTAATAAGTTTGCCCATAAATTTGACATTTCATTCAAATAACCTCCACTACCAGATATCAAACTCGAATAAAGCAAGTTGAATAACTTCACATAACTATCCAGTCTTGAATTGTCAACAACTATATCATCCATCTCACTATCAAAATCAACCAATCCCTTCTCTATCCTTGAATAGTAGCCCCAAATATCAAACTCATCACTCTCCAAATCAAACTCTTGTAGAGAAAAATGGCCCAACTTTGGAATCGAACCTCTCCTCGCACTCCCCAAAATCCTCCTAGATGCACTAACATTCCCACCCGCTAATCTTCTTGCTGATAAATTACTACTCAACTCTACATTCTTAATACCTTTATCCAAACTGCCCCCCAACTCAACTCTTTGAGTGTGCCTTTTGTTCATGCTTCTCTCACAATCTCCACTTATCAGAACCAAGTCGCCTATCTCATCTACTTAATCCCAATCCAGGTTTAACTACACCAATTTTTGCTTGCTTGCTTGCTTGTTTGATTTTTTTTCTGGGGGGGGGGGGGGGGGGGGGGGGGGGGGGGGGGGGGGGGGGGGGGGGGGGGGGGGGGNNCCCCTCTTCTTCTTCCTCTACCCTACTTGTATTCTAGCTTACTTTTATTTTTGCTCCACTTTCTTTAAAATTTTACCCCGCCTCATTTTACATGTATTTTCTGTGGGGTACTCTACTCAACTTTATTGGCCAAAATTGCCCGGTGAAAAACATGTCAACATTTACTTGGATGGTGAATACATCATTTACTTGTTATTTCAATGACAATTGTTGTCCTTTATTTATATATATACATATATATATGATAGTAATAATAGTCATCTTTATAAACTCTAAACCATTTATTTAAAAACAAAAAAAAACTACTACTACTACTACATAGTCTCTAGTATAATTTTTAATTTCCCCACACACACCCTTCCATATTGACTATTATATTGCATTTTTGTCCACATTGATTTTTTTTAATACCGGTATCAAAAAAAAAATATATATATATATATAAATATGTGCATGTGGAAAATTATTTTTTGTTTGACAACATGCAATAAAATGTTAATGCATGCAATACACGTGTTTTTTTCTTCTTGTTGTTTGTTTATTTATTTTTTCTCTTCTTTCTATCTATCATAACTAATAATATAAAACCTGTCAATTTTTTTCTTTCTGATGGAAGCTAGAAAGAAATAGAAACTGGGTTAATTTCAGAGTCAATATTGAAGTAATTAATGGATTAATATTTTTTAAAAGTAATCATCAAGATTTCGGAGGATAATATAAATTAAAATTGAATGAAGGTGTAATTAACTAATGCTTTGTTTTAATAT
>JAPCXC010000081.1:0-15474 GCA_027243985.1 Cryptosporidium canis | reverse complement strand
TTTTATTACTTGATGAAAAATAAAAAATAAAATCTTTCCCACTGTTTAAATTTTTTTTTTATTATTTAAAAAATATATATATATATATATATATATATATATATTTAAAGAAAGAAAGTTTTCTAGTCTAGTTTTTTTTAATTTGCATGTAAATACACGTCATATTTCATATTTGCATGCATGCATGCAATTTTGTTTGTCCACATGGAAGAAGAAAAAAATAATGTATATACCGGTATGCAAACAAGACTAGTAAATTAAATTTTAAATTTAAATTAAATTAAAAAAAGTAATATAATCAAGGACATGAGTAGATACATGCAAAGTACTCTAAGACAAGATATATGAGAGAGTTTGAGAAAAAGAGAGGAAAAGAAGGAAAAAAAGGTTACATAAAATATGGACTTTGAACAAAATGATATTTTCCAGTATCAGTAATGGCTAATCTATAATTCAACTTAGATCAGATTATTACTGATGTTAATTTCTTGTTTAATAATTGAATCGAAGATAAAATCAACTGAATGAATCTTTCGATTTCTTTAATGATTATAAAGTTAAAGTTAATGTGGACAAATATGTATATATATATATATATATATAACTTACTTGAATAATTTACAGTTATCCAAGGATGTTCCAATAAAAATAAGTTTGGACTTATCTTGGAGTTTATGGGTACTTTCAAGCTCAATAATTTGAGCACCACTAGACTTTAAGAGCCATGTAACTTCTCCTGTGGATGGTACTTTTACATTTGGTGAAATCACAAACTTATAATTGTTAAATATGGGACAACCTCTTTTTTGAGACTTTTTAATGGAGCTCTGGAGGGAAAATGCAAACTTCTTCTCTCCCTCCGAATCATTGAGCAGCTGACTCATACAAAGCTCATTGAACTCACTATAGCTTAAGTCCTTGCTTTTGTTGGAATTGAGTATCTGTCTCAAGGTGGTCGGGGATATGATTGGCAAACCCTTGGATATTGCCCATAGGAATTTTAATGTCCTCTTTATTGAGGAAGCCACAACATGTGTAACTTGGTCTGACATTAACTCAAGATCCTCCGAGTCTATTGAGGTTATGTTCGCCCTCCTTATGAGCTCAATGTCTTTATTGGTTGGAGCACAGCCTGTCCAAAGCAGTACAATTCCCTTCTTTGGGCCTACTGCCGTCTTCTCTGGCAGACTCTTGGGAGATCTCCTCTTTGGTCTATTCGAAAGGAGCGAATCATTCTCAATATCATCACTAAATGTCGATATCGTTTCATTCTCCAATGATTTCCCCCTTTTTTCATTTTCTTTCTCATCAACATTCCCCCCATCACTCTCTTCTGCCTCCTGGGATCTCAAATTTTGCTCCTCTACCTCTACATGCATTTCGTCATTCTGCTGATTCTTAAAAGCACTTCTACTCCATCTTGGAGTTTCAATTGTCTCAATCGAATCATATTTTATTAACTTAGTCTTCAAATTGCCAAAATATAAATCGTCACCTGGAATTATCTCATACTTGCAATTTGGTCTTATTTTGTTGATTAAATTCCTCCTAAATGTACCAACCTCACTGTTCATATCCTCTACAAAAAATTCACCTTGCTCCACATGTACAACCGCATGACAATCTTCATTCTCAACTCTACTACTCGATTTTGACTTGACATTCTTTGCACGTTTCTTGGACCTCTCCTCTTGAGGCTCAAAAACTGACCTTGTTGATCCACATATGTAATTTCTGCCCTCCATCAACGGAAAAGAATCAACCACTGTGTTATACATCTCATCAAAAATCAATAAACAGCCAACCTCGTCAATCTCCTCACCATTCTTTACCTCCTCATTCTCACTCCTAATATACATATTAGCTCTGAAACCCACTCCTACCGTTTCTAGTCTGACTGGGAACAAATTACAGACAAAAGAAATTGTATATTAAGAAGTAGTAAAAAAAAATAAAGGCTCTTGATTTCCTGATTATTAATATTTTCTGAAATACTCACATTGTGTGGGCACCTTTTTTTAATTTTAATTTTACTAATCTTTCTACTTATATTTATTTCTTACTTTATTTATTCTTCCATTTAATACTATTTACTAATGTTAAAAATTCCTATACCGGCACCTTTTGGCGCCTGACCACATGAAATAAAGGTACGAGTTACACACAAAAAAGTCATGCAAACAAAACTTTAAAAAAAATGAGAATGGGATTGTGTGTGTGTATGTATGTAAATAGCAAACAAGCAAGTATATGTGTGGCTTAGAGAGCTCATCAAGATGCCGATGTTAAAATATACCAGAAATATCGGCATTGTTATCAAAAGCGGGCGCATATTCATTGACAGCGTATTCTTGGTTGTAGGTAACTGGTGTTTCAGTGATTGGTGCAGGTCTTGAAAGGAATGTATTCTTAACAATTGCACCAATTACAATTTGAGTAGCAATACAAAAAGCAAAGTACACCCACCAGCTATATTTCTTGTGCTCACAGAATTTGCCATAGTAATCTTCAGTGCACTCACAGGAAAAACCACTGTTTGGTATATCAATGCAGGACCCGCCATTCCTGCAGATTTCAGACAAGGAACAAGACTTCTCACATTCCTGAAGGTTGCACGAAGCACGTTCCGTGATATCCTTTTCGGCAGGACACTGCACACCGCCAAGATCGGCCTGAGTTAGAATGATTCTATACCTCATTTTTGAGCCAGGACCGCAAGTAGAGGAGCAAGTGCTCCATGTGGTCCAGTCTGAAAGCCCACAGTTAACTGGACAGCTTTGTTCATTGCATGACTCTATATCGGATTCGCGATCTTCACAGTTCCCTTTAATATCTGACTTCCAAATCAATTTCCTCGTTCGGGTTCGCATGCCACCCTGACAGGAAACGCTACAGTCGCTCCAAACCCCCCAAGAGGAGTAAACGCAGTCCTCGCAGGGTATGCTGATATTGCAGCCCTCATTTTCGATAAGATTTGGACAAGTCACGCCTTCAAAGGATGCCGGCCTCAGTATTAATCTGGTTCTTGATCTAGTCCCCACCTGGCAGCTGGAGCTGCATTGCGACCAAGTGCTCCATTCTGAGACTATGCAGTCAACCTGATCAGCCGAAAGATAGCCGTCCTTTGACACTACCTTAACACTGACTATTGGCTCATTTAGACATCTCTTCCAAAACAGAGACTCGGTATAGCCTTGGTTGAATGATATTGAAATCCCATACTCTTGTCTCTGAAAGCTTACAACCCATTTGTCGAAAAATGGCCACTTATCAAACCTGGGTGAGTGCTCTACCACGGATTTCAGTCTTCTCACAACCTTGCCCTCATACGTGCATTCCCGAACCACTGTCGTTATTGACGGGAGAACAGACATTATCAACTCATAGGAATTTCTCTTTGCTGTTGCAAACAGTATTTGGAACCCCTCACTTGAAATGCTCCCACCTGCGGAAAATACTTGATTTAATGGCCAGATATCATCATCTATTAAGTCAATGTCGGTATCTTCTTTCAGTTTGTATCCAAATCTTAAAGAGGAATGAATTGGATCAATTTCAATTTTTTTAAAATCAAACTTACGTATATGGATTATTACATATTCGGGTTTCAGTTAAACGGAAATCCGCAATTTGCGAGCCTATATAGTCAAAGATTAAAAGCAAGTGCAGACAAGCCAATAAAGTGCCATGGATAAACTGCCTGGGCAACATTGATCATCAATTCCTTCAACTGTACCCTCTACTCAGCCTTCCTCTTTAATTTATTAGGGTTATTAAATTGCTCAAATTGGTCAAAACCTAAAGCCTATATCTGGACAGGATTGCACTATCCGGCAATATCAACAGTGCTTGTATTTATAGATGATGGATGAAATACGCCTCTATGACTATTTAACCGATTATATCAAATACGTATGGATATCCAATATACTCTAATTTTTCTCTCCTCCAAATTACACGGATCATCTTGATACATATATTACACATGGTTTATTTTGGAGCTAAGTGGGGCAGGTTTTGGCGGGAAAGTAATACCTATAGCCTAACTTATTTAATATTGATAAATAATACAAAGAAATACATTGGCCTACATATGTAATAAAAGGAGTGAATTGGAAATTGTTTATATAGAGGAAGAGAGTGTGAGGAGAAAAAAATACATGGGAAGGGAACAAGTACTAACATATAGGCACACAAAAAATAGAATTAAAATAAATAGTAAAATAAGCCAGTATAAGGGTTTTAGGGTTTCGAGATAGTCAGTTAGTCATATGGTTATTTGGTTAAACAAGCCAAGTAGCAGTGTTGAAAGTAGTTAGGATTAATAAATGGACCTAAAAGTGGACTTTTTAATGAAGTTTAATTGATTTTAGAGTTGACAGAGGAAAGAGCTTAAAGTTAAACCAGGGAGCACTGAAGCTCAATGTGCTCAAGGCAGGGAGGGTTTGGATATTAGTTAAGATAGGAGAATGTTTGTATTCAGAAAGTTTTACTGGAGGCTTCTAGGCACCTTCGCAGGAGGCAGGACGAATCGGGTTTCGTCCGTCATTCTGGTGCTCCTAGTCTCTATTCTATTACTCAGGTCCCCAGGGGTCGATTCTCTGCCTCCAAGCTTTAATTGGAAGAAGGCATGGAGGAATGTTACAAGTGTCGGATTAAAGTACGTATTTAGTTCAAATAGGCAGCCGTGGTATTCCGGGGTATCATTTAGGATAGTTGGCAAGTTTAATGCAACTAAGAGCAAAGAGACTTTGGTGACCATTCAGAATGGTGACTTATACCATTGTAGGCTGATGATAAACTTTGCATCACAAACAGTGGATGTGGAGTCAACAGGATACACAGCTTCAGAGAGGTGGTCAAGATCTTACGCATTTTTCCCATTTCCCTATTCCCCAAAGGCAATGGATATTGATTTGGTGGTTGAGAAGCTAAGGTGGCCAGGAGGGTTTTATTTCTACTTTTCGGGTAATGGGCCATATTATCCTTGCCGTTCTATTGTGTACTCCAATGTGAATATGTTAACTTTTGGTGATGGAGAGAGCAATATTGTGAACTATACCATAACTAGAAATATTCCTCTGGCAGATCCTTATAGAAGGACATATTTTTGGGATAGCTTTGAACAGAGGTACTATTTTGATGATGAGAACTTATACTATGTAAACAGCACGGGTATTGATGAGAAGTCTGGGGTACCAAATGGTAATAGGGTTCCAACACATTATAATTCATGGCCAGAGGAGATGGAGGTGCATGTGCATTCAGCGGGGATGTTTCCAGTTAATGACAGAAAATATGGTTGGGGTGGTTCTGTGGCAGTATTCACAAACGACCAGAGCCAGTTTTTCTATAGGATGAATGGGTTTTATTCGATTTTGTCCAGTAACTCATACTGTTTAAGCTCTGGTGTGATTTTAAGCGGAACCGGGTACACAGTAAAGGATGAGTACCCTTTTGATTTTGACAATGCAGGACAGCCTTTCAACGTAAGTTTAAGTTATTGAGGGGACTTATGGAGCTGTTGGGGTTTCTCTTCGGGAAGGGAGAAGTGGAGGGCCTTTCCAATAGTTTTCATTAAAGTCCCTGTACTTTAAGGATGACAGACTTGACTTGTTTTTCCTGTCTTATCTTTGTGACAAATTGCTAAAATTGCAGTCGGTGTTAGTCAATAAGAAGTTTGGAGTGGATATTTTTGTGAGAGAGTCTCTGTGGTCACTAGGGACCATTTTTCATTGTGGAGTGCATTCCTATAAGCCAGAATCCGTTGGGCTAGTTTACCCAAACGAGGCAGGAGTGTACTCAACTACCAGATTTGCAATTTCAACCGTGGATTGTGAGTATTCTCCATGGTCCTCTTGGCTTCCATGTACCAGTACATGCAACGGTGGGACAACCTATAGATGGCGATATCCACTGAACGAGGTGATGGCGGGTGGTCTGGAGTGCACTCTAACATCCCAGACGTCATCTTGTAATTCAGATGTGAAGTGTTTGACATGCAGATTTACAGAGTGGAGTAACTGGACTCCCTGTTCGGCCTCTTGTGATGGTGGTTTCACTTCCAGAACAAGAGAGCTGACACACTCTGCACCGGGGTGTGATTCCCTGCTGAAGGAGGTCTCTTCGTGCAACAATTCTCCGTGTCCAAAGGACTGTCTCCTCTCGTTTTGGTCGCCTTGGAGCGGGTGCTCCAAGTTCCTATGCGAGGGAACAAAATCAAGGTATAGGGTAGTTGTCAGGGAGGCAAAGAATGGGGGAACTGCATGCCCGTTATCTAATCAATTAAAGCAGGTAGTAGAATGCACTTATGACTGTGAGGGGATTTGCGAGACTCAGGCTGAGCCAATTTGTCAGAACAGTGGCGAATGCTTTAGCATAGGCACAGATGCTTACTACTGCAAATGTGCAGAAGGCTACTATGGCAGAAATTGCACAATATCGTCCGATAATAAGTTCAACATTGTTCTAGGCACATCTTCAGGACTAGGCGTCGGACTACTGGTTGTGCTGTTTATACTGTTATTGAATAGATCACATAACTGATCAAGTCGTCATCGACTTAAACCGCTCAAAGGGATTCCGATAACAAGCTTATTAATTCAGCTACTCATACAGTGACTACTGGGTTGACAGCCGCTCCGGCTATGTGGAATAAATGGGCGGTCTCCGCCAGCTCAGAGCACCATGGCAGTCTGAAGATGATAACAACTGCCGTCTCAGTTGAACGACCAAGTTGCAGGGTTTGGCCAGTCTTCTCAACTGACACATACTGGTATAGTGGAGAAGTGAAGTGGAGGCCATTTCCATATAACTCAAAGACTTAAGCAACTCTGACAAATTGCATGCAATATTTCACTCGAAAATGGGAGAATATTTAGGCGGGAACTTTCCGGAAGTGTGGGGAAATTGCCCTAGTTCTGGGGGTTTGGCGGGAAGTGTTTGTTGTCTGGAGTGCCATGGCGTTGGATAGTGTTGGAGGATGGGTTGTTATTACTATTATTATTTTTGAGAGTTTGGTACAGGAGGCATATTGTTTTTGTTATTTGGGGGTTTGGTGGATATTGGATTAGGTTTGGTTGTGTGTGTGTGATTTTTTTTGCTCTAAAAATATCCAAGAGAAGAAAAAAAATGATCATTTGTGGAAAGGGGGAGAGAACTTGAAATTATTATAGGGGAGTCTTGTATATGGCTCGTGCTCGAAATTTAGTGGAGAATGAAATCTGCAAATTTTAGTTGGTAATTAGAATGAGATTGGTGCTATTTAAAAAAGAAGAGGAAAAAATAGTCAGTATCCATAGGTTTGAAGCCAAGTGTTGATAGACAATAAAGTAAGTAGAGATGACATATAACAGCAATATGAATCAAGTGGTTTGCCAGTGTGGGAGACAGGATAGATTTTTGCAGGCCTTCCCTCAAAGTTCGAATAGTAGGATGATGAAGGGAGTACAGCAGTCAGGATGTGGTGGTTGCGTGACGCCATTAGCACATTCGAATATGCAGAATTGTTGTGGCGAGAATCAGACAGGATGTATGTATTTCCAGAGAGCTCAGCACTGCTGTGTCTGTGAGCTCTCAAGAAAGGTGGGTTTGGCGAATCAAGGAAACTTGCTTTGTTCCTGTTGTTCGTGTCCAATGCAACAGTATTCGCCTTGCCAGTGTGGTGGGACTTATCAGAGTTCGAATCCAGTCGCTCCTTCTCCGACCCAGATCACGGAAATCGTTCCAACCAGCAGTGCAAATGGGAGCGGAACCGAGGGATCAATTGCAAGCTTAGCGTCCTCTGGTCCTATGTTGGTATCGACAAATCTCAATTCAATACCATTACAAGGCCAGCATGTGTCGACTCCGTCCGAACTTCATCTGAAAAGTGCACCCATCAACCCAGAGATGATCAACATTGCCTTGTCAGGCCAGACTCCGGAAAGTCTGTCAATTTCTATTGACTCCAGAGGAGTTATTACACTTGGGGTGAACAACCACCCGGCCCCAGCTCCGAGTGTCGCCTCCTCCAACCCTAGTGATGAAAGTAGAAATAGAATCAGAAATGCTCTAGGAGATAGACACTAACCAGACTCCAAGTGATCTACCGGGAGCTTGGTTGTAAGCGTACTTGTTAACGAGTTTCAGATAACTCTTGAACTTTTTTTTAATCTTCCCTCTGCCTCCTCCGATGTGTCGAAATGCATACATGCATTTCGGCGCCGTCCTGTCTGGAGGGAATGGGGGGTCACTGCTACAGCCATGTCCAAGAGTTATTAATGATGGGGTTTGCATGGCGCCAAATCTGACAAGTTTAAATTATTACAGGTGGGAGAAAGAAAAAAAGAACTTGATAGGAAATCAATAGAACTTGCAGGGTAATTGTGAGGTTGTATCCCTGTGATTTCATTTTAAACGTGTATTTGTTTGTTTCTTCTTTTTTATGTTTTGTTTTTAATAATAGCAAGGTAAGTCACTACAGAGTTCCCAAGCTACCTCGTGAAACTATTCCCAAGTGCTGAGTTGGGTGAGGTATGCTTGTGGATTAGAATGGATTGTGCATACAGCTTTACTAATTTAGAAAACATTAGAGATGCTCACTCGTCCGGGAACTCTAATTGAGCTAAAGATTCAAGATATTGATGATTTAAAGGAGAGAATAATAAAAAAGTCTAAGCAACTTCAAAAGGAGGAAGACTCGAGCTCAACCCAAAACGAACTCAATATGAACCTCCAGGAAAATGATTCCAGAATCCTAACATCTCAGCAGTCAAACAGTATCTCCTCAAATGCAAATAATATCCGTAGCCAACTTTAACTTTTTTTTTCTCTCCTCCCTCCTCTCCCCTCCCATCCTGACATGCCCACCTAAACTATATACAAAAATTCGTTTTGGCGCCAAACCCCGGTTTTAAGTTTTCACTAGTAAATATTTTGTGTGAAGCTCTCATGTATTAGCTTTAAAAAAAAATAAGTTCAATAATAATAATAACTATTATTATTATCATTGTAAATATTATTGTCTAGTATAATTCATCATGTATATTTGTAGTTGTTTGTGTATGGTCTTTCTGTCATGTAAATCTTGGTGGTTTGTGATCTGACACAGGGATGTTTTCTTCTCACTCCGGTTTAATACAAATTCCCTCAATTTGATAGTGTATCATATTGCATTTCTCTCTCTCTTTCTTTCTCTTCCTCTCCTCATCTTTATATTCCCCTTCTTTCCCCACATTTTCTTTATAATTTTCAGCTTGCCGCGCCCATGTAATGGGAATTTGACCGGGCGAGTTTCCCGCCAAACCATCATCTGTCTATCAAAGACCTTTTGTGTGTACGTAAACAAAAAAATGCAGGGTGGGGATATAAGATGTGGCGAGTATAGAGAAGTTTTGAAGGGTAAAGTGTGTATTTGGTTTGAATTTCGTGACAGGGAGAGAGTTTCCAGTTCATTGATTAAAATATCCGTTTATTGGGTGGTTAGAATAGCGAGGCGTGTTTATTTCAGGGTAGTTCCGTAAAGTTGAAAGAAAAGAGCTCAAGCTGTCAATGCATCTGTTGATGGATGTGATATGCAGGTAAATCACAAAGTGGATATTTTCCTGTTGCATGTATTTTGTATTTGAAGAGAATAATCAGCAGGACATCTTTTTAAATATATATAGGCTTGGGGTCTGATCAGGTTGGTTCAGATTTCAGAGTCTAATACTAGATTGCAGAGGTTTGCTATTTGAGAATGCAAATTGACCGATAGCTGTGGCAGACAGGAGTTAAGGTATAGGTTAAGTTGAGTGTTTGAGAGGTGTATTCTTGTTCTTTAAAAAGATAGATAAGGAGAGATGGATATATCTGATTTTGTGTTTAAGGATGGAGGTAAGAGACCCATAGTAAAGGCGAGGCCAAGTGCATCTGGGTCGCCAATGACGCCAGGATCACCAGTATTTGGTTCAAGGGCACCAATGCCAAAGTTTAATAATGGTCAGGGAGGTTCTCCAAGGTCGACTGTTTCCCCATTATTTACTCAGAGGTCATCATCATCTTCGTTTAAGAGGAATTCATCACTGAGTGGTAATAATGTGGGTTCTGAGTCAAATGTGAAGAGTACATTTGTGGTGAATAGGTCGGTAAAGGTGTCACCAAAGAATAATGATGGAGTAAGATATCCAGCAAAGAGTCCGGTGAAGGCAAAGCAGGGAATGGTGGGAGGGTCGAGTGCATTTGCTTCTTTATTGGTTGAGAAGGCTTCAACAGATAAGGAGGTGAATTCAGCCCAGCCCTCGCCTAGGAAATCTTTAAGATTGCAGCCAGAGTACGGCGATTATGGTTCAAATAATGAAAAGAGGTATCCAACAAATGATGAGTTGAGATTGTTTAGTGTTCCTCCAGCAAATTCGGATGAGAGAAGGAATTTGGATCAGAATAGATTTCCATCAAGAGGTAGAGATTTGACAGAAAATGTATTTCCATATTCCAATAAGCCAGGAGAGAAGAGAAGTTCAACATCTCTTTATGCTAGGGGTGTATCAAGATCAGGATCCAGTCTTGGAGGTACGGAGTTAATTGGTGGAATGGAGGTAGTCATGGCAATGGATGAGGGGCAGGAGAGGTTGAATAATAATGTGACAGCAGAGAAGATTCCAGATCCGGAGGGTATAAGGCCAAAATCACGGAATTCAATTATAAATACAAAGGTAGTACCGAAGCAATTTAGTATAATAAGACAATCTAGTAATGGTAATTTGAGACGATCAGTATCAAAGCAAAAGGGATTTTCAACCATAGTGGAGTCAATGATCAATATTGAGCCAGATGAGAATGATAGAAATCAGAGTGTATTGGGTGGTTATTTGGAAATACCCATAATAATAGGTCCAGAGGGGAGGAATAATAATCATAGAGTATCGGAATCTCAGGTTGTGAATTATGATGAGGATCATGTAAATGATGGTAGAGTAGTGGGAAGAACAAGTATTCAAATGGTTAAAATGAATGAAATAGGGATTCAAGATCAAGTAAAAGGTTCTCCCAGTTTAGCACAGGGAAATACATTTAAATTAGATGAGCATGGATTAACAGGCCATCTTAAGTGGTTGTATGGAGAGGAGACTCAAATAGATATAGCAGTTGGGCCATATGCAAAGGATTTACCTTTGGATTCTGTCAAATTGGATAAATCATATCATGTTTGTGAGTTGGATCCAATTTCTCAAACAAAGATTGCATCTAAATTTAGAAAGTGGATAAATCCAATACATGGAAGAATATTTGTTGTCTTGACCACATCATTTGCTCTAGTTGGTATCTTTTTTCAATCTCTGATTTATAATCGTTTAAATAAATGGGAAACAGCAAAGTGTGGAGGAGTTTATGTTGAGCCATTTAGTTTAAATTCTATGCTTGGTCCATGTTCAAAGACTTTAAGTGCTCTTGGTGGTCTTGTTGTTAATGAATTAAGACAAGGTGAAATGATTCGTATGTTTTGGGCAATGTGGATGCATACAGGATTTATACATATTGGATTTAATGTAATATCACAAGCACAGCTTGGATATATGATAGAGCCAGATTGGGGTATGTTACGTTTCTTTTTGTTATTCTTTTTGTCAGGAGTGGGAGGTAATTTGGCAGTGGCAGTAATATCACCATGTTCATTAACGGTGGGAAGTTCGGGAGGATTATTTGGGATTACAGCAGCATCCATTCCATATACTTTTGAGAATTGGAATAATCTTCCAGCACCAATGTTTATGTTTATTTTCAGTCTAGTATCTTTAATAATTGGTATGATTTTATCATTTACAGGAGTGACAAATCCATGGGCTCATATTGGTGGATTTATAGTTGGATTACTTTATACTTTTGCAACCATGAAAGCTTGTAAGGGTTGTTCACCAGAGGATAGATTGGATAGATATAATAGAATGGCAGCACTTCCATTATTTCGATTATTTATGAAGCAAGATAAGGATTGGATAAATCGTCAGCTGGAGGAGAAGAAGAGAAGAAAGATTGAAAAGAGAAATGCAAAGATTGCAGAGCAATGGAGAAAGAATCAGCGTGTTAAAAAGAATGCTTTAATTAAGCAGATGAAAGTGGAGCAGGTTCAAGGTGAAGTAACTGATTGTCTTGGATTAATGGTTGATGAGCATGGTATAAAAAGACGTACAGATTTGACCATATTAATTGATCGTACACCAGCAGAAAAAATTCCAATAAAGACTAGGATGAAGGCATATTTTAAGAATCGTATTAAAAGTCTTCGTGAGAAGAAATTATTATGGACTTTCCGTATTTTATCAGGTATCTTGCTTTTATTTTACTTTATTATTGGTTGGTTGGGAACATTTTATCCTCCTTTATATTGGCCCAATCCTATTGGTGTTATATCATTTTCAGAGGGGGCAACCGTATGTGGATGTTGTTATGTAAAGGATGTATATACATGTGGAAGTAATCCAGAATTTATTACTTGGTGTGAGAAGCAAGGAGTAGAGGCTCAGCCACAGAGATCAGTATTTGGTTTTAATTTTACTTGATGATAAAGTTTTGAAGAGGAAGAGGAGGAATGGGGGGGGGGGGGGGGAAGGGGAAGGGGAAGGGGAGAAAGAGAGTTGGAGTTAGTAGAATGTTTAGTTGGTAATTTCTTTTTCTTTTTTTATGAGTGATTGATTAGGTATGTTTCCCCACTGTTATTGATTGGAATGGCGTCTAATTGTGTGATCCAGGGTAGTATTTGGATGATATGTAGTCTATAGGCGGGCCCAAGTTGAAATTGAATGGGATTTCTTTCAAGATAAAGGGTTTGAAGGTTTTTAAGGTTGGTAAGGAGTTCAATTTGTTTGATATCACAGATTTCATTATCATTGATCCAAAGTTCTTCAAGGGATTCAATTTGTGAGATGGCTTTAAGGTCTTGAATCTTATTCCCTCCCAGATCCAAAACTTTCAGGTTTAAGAGTGGTAGGAAGTAGTCATTTCTTGGGCTAATTAATCTATTATCACTCAGATATAATTCTTGGACATTTTGGACATTCTTTGGAAAATTATTAGACCAATCTGTGAGACGGTTGCTTTGTAAACTTATAATTTTGATATTCTGGAAGGGAGGAATATCACCAAGGGTCGTGATTTTATTCTTTCCAAGCCAAAGCTCCTCCAAATCACTCAAGTGACCAATATTCTCAATCTTTCGAATATCATTGCTTCCAAGCTCTAAAAGTCTCAGTTCCTTATTCTTCTCCAAGCCCTGGATAGTCTTTATCCTATTATTTGTAATAAAAAGCCTCATAAGCCTTGTCAGATTCTCCATATTCTCTAGCTTCTTAATCCGATTAAACGACAAATCTAAAACCTCCAAATTTATCAATTCATCCAAATTCTCTATCCTCCTTATACGATTCTGATACAACTCCAACACTCTCAACTCCCTCTGGCCCTCCAAATTTTCTATTCTTCTTATATGATTCGAAATCAACATCAATGATCTCAATTTGATACACTTTGATAAATTCTCTATATTACCAATACGTCCACATTGAATATTAATTTCTTCATCATCAGTAGATATTGGATGATCTATACCAATTCTTAAAGTCTGTATTGATTCTTCATGCTCATCATTTAAAGTATCAAGTATCTCATCTTCTGGATTACCTGGCTCCATTATATTCTTTCTTTAATTATATAGGCTTTAGATTTAATTGGCCAGCATTAAGACTCTTGTGTCAGAAAGGTCCTTGGATACGGAGGAATCTTCTTCCTCATTCCTCCTCCCTCCTCCTTGTGTTTAATTATTTCCAATTATGAAATAAAATATCTAGTTTTAATTAAATTGGTGAATTTTACAGCGCTCTTTCCCCCCACCCTCTTATTCTTCTCTTTGTTTTGTTTCCTCCTCTCCTCCTTAAAACTCTATATGTATATTATTTAGAGTTTTCTAGATGAATATTAAAGTGATCAAGATGTTCAATAATTTCTGATAGTTTGGCAGTAGGCTATGAGGAGACTCGCACTCTTTATATATATATATATATAAAGACATATATAAGGTAGTAGTAGTGGGGAGTTACTTATTGGTTATCATCATGTCCTCGACATAGTTGTTTTGTTTATTCCAAGCAACAACTCCTCCGACGCTGACACCTCCAATCCAAGGCAATACATCAATATTGGGATGTATGGTTAACTGATTGCAGAGATTGGTGTTTCTGACAATCCCATTATTACTATTAGGAGGGGGAGGATGATGATTAGTGGAGATATTTGCATTTCCATGTGCACTATCACATACAGAATTCCACATTCCAGTATTGGAATAATCATCAACCGGAGCATAGCCGAACCCACAATCCATTTCTTGATTCTTGAGCCCAATATTATCTATCTTACTCTTACTCTTTTCATGGTGTAGGTTATCATTACAGATCATATTGTGATGACTGATCTCCGAATCCTCAACTCCAAGTAGATTTCTGTGATTGGAGGTGACATTCTCAACTCTTTTGCCTGCTAGAATACTCCCGTTAATATTTCCCAATGGAGCATTCATTGGATGATAATTAGTAAACCTATAGCCATTTTTGATTTGCGAAAGCATCCCCTCCTGCTCAAATATAGCTAATTGCTTGGCTCTTAACTCCTGTAGCTCATTAGTTAACTCCACTATTCTTGCTCTTAGAGATATATTTTCTTGAATTAAATTCTGCCTCTCTATCTTTTGCTTGTCTCTATGCTTTTGTGCTGATTGCCTATTTCTTATCATTTGAAGTATCTTCTTTTGCATTGAATGTGGCATAGAATTAAACTCCTCCGAGTTTGTGTCTATCATTGAAGTATACTTAAATGTACTAAGATTGTAACTCCTCGTATTGGACTCATTGCCTGATATACCTATCAAACCTTTGGGATTTAAATCCATCTCCATTTTTGATGAAATACTCCGAGATGATGATGGAATCCTTCTCATCCTCTTCCTCTTACTACTACTTAGTCTCTGCATCACCATATCGTCTATTTTCTGACTAATTGATGACTTTGCACCGCTAGAAACCATATTCTCACCATCATTATCCACTATTATATAACTCTCCTTGTCCATACCCATATCCATTCCATTATTTGCGGAACTATATATCATCTCCGTAAGAACCTCACTGCTTCTTGGTGAGCTTAATGTATTATTTGTTGATATTGAAGCTCTATAACTACTTCTCTGTCTTAAATTGTGAGGAGGAATCAAATGATCACTATGTTGCTGACCTGGAATACTACTCTCATCACTTGTATATGGAGATGACATCAACTTTCTATTTAACTCACCATCAAAATTCATCATTTGACACGTACCCTCCTCCATATAGTTATGCTTCTTTGGTGTCATATCCTGATTACTCATATCTATCAGTCTCTGATGATTTACTTGTACTTACTCACAAATGTATAAGATTATTACATATACTTGTGCCCACTTTTAATTAATTAATTATATATATA